>JAAXCT010002119.1:0-95061 GCA_012490785.1 Eragrostis nindensis | reverse complement strand
ACCCCTTGTTCAAGATCCAACGGCTCTCGTCCGCCAACGCGAGTCTGTCAAGAGCCGCATCGCCGCGACCGCCGCACCGACCAAACTCGGCCGCACGCCAGCATCCATGGCGCACCGTTCAAAACCCTAAACCCTGAACTAAACCTCAATCCCTCGAGGAATCGCGCGCGTCAGCGACCATGGCCGCGTCTCCTTCCTCTACCATCGCCGCCGCCGGAGTCGACGGCCGGGGCTCAAGACCTCTACACCCGTCTCCCCAACTCACCAACTTCTTCGGCAAGTGCTCTTGCTTCTATTCTTTGCATTTGTTCGGATCACTAGGTTCCCCGATTGTGCTTTTTATATTCGGCACTTTAGTCTCGTATAGTAGATTCGTCTGGAATTCAATGTTACGGTTCGCACAACATTGTTGTTCCCTCGCAAAAATAAATTGCTGCGGTTTGGGCGACTGTGAGACACATCTATCACCGTGTGAGATTGAGGCGTATGGGGCATCGGATTTCGATTTGGTTAGTGCTAATGTTGATTCAATTGGATTGGGTTCATTTCCTGCAGTAGGGGAATAACGATTTTTGACTTTTTGTGTTGATGCAATAGGGCATTTTGTTTGTGCATCTTCCATATGATTGCTTTGTACTGGGTGGTTATGCGGTGGAATGCTCTTATCTGCTAAACTTCTTTTCATATTTCGTGATAATTGATGAATCATATTATCCTAGCTCACTATAAGCGTGAAGACAGCAAAAGTCCATGTTTGACCAAATTTGTATTGACATTCTATTCAACAACAAATTAGACTACGCAACTAAAACTGTATTTGTAATGTTCCCTAGTCCCTACAACTGTAACTCGCGCATTCTAATATGTGCACTGTATTAATGCTGATATGAATCATATGCTGCAGTATGGAGGGAATTTGTGTGGGGCGCAATTGCAGGCGCATTTGGAGAAGGCATGATGCATCCAGTTGACACTCTGAAAACAAGGCTTCAGAGTCAGGCTATTATGACAGGGACTAAGGTGTCAGATTGTTTCCCATATTTTCGAGTTAATTTTACACTAGAGCGTAAACTTTAGAACATATAGTTGTAACATGTGGTCTTTGCTCATTTGTTCCTAACAGGCTCAGAAGAATATATTTCAGATGGTCAGGACAGTTTGGACTTCTGATGGTCTGAGAGGTTAGTGAATACAAATAGGGAAAGATGCTAGAGAAAGGCAGTGCTAGCTTTTTAAAACCAGTTTAAAGTTGAAATGCCATGGCTCATGAGCCTTGGGCTTGTGAAAGTTCCACGCTCAAAAGCATCAATTATAGTTTTCATAAACCCTTTTTGTTTTAAGAAACTTGATAAACTTGATTGCTAACCTCTTTTCAGGTTTTTACAGAGGAATTAGTCCAGGTGTTACTGGATCACTTGCAACAGGTGCAACTTATTTTGGTGTTATCGAATCAACTAAGACATGGTTGGAGAATGCTAATCCTAATCTAAGTGGACATTGGTCTCATTTCATTGCTGGAGCAATTGGTTAGTACTTGTATCTCGGTGTCTATATTTTATCTTCTGAAAACCATTATAATACTGCATTAAATAGTTACTTCTCTGGCATCCTCTTTTGTTGGTTATAATACTTGGATGTGAAGTTCACCTTTTCAGTGAAATCTGTGTCGTCCCAAGAATTTTTTTGTGCTGCTTGCTTAATTGATACGGTATGTGAATTTCATTGCTGATTTCAGGTGATACACTTGGATCCTTTGTATATGTGCCTTGCGAGGTCATGAAACAAAGAATGCAAGTCCAAGGCACCAGAAAATCTTGGCAATCAGCTGCTGCTAAAGGATGCATTTCTCAAACTTCTGGGACTCAGATGTATGGGTACTACAATGGAATGTTCCATGCTGGTTGTTCTATCTGGAGAGATCATGGTCTGAAGGGACTTTATGCAGGGTAATGTTTGAAACTCACACGTTGATAGCCTAATTGTCACAATTGAGTTTTGTTTCACCTTTTGATGAAAGTGTAGTTTGTTTTTCTTTAACTGTAAGCCTTTTATTTCTTGCAGTTACTGGTCTACGCTTGCCAGGGATGTGCCTTTTGCTGGTCTAATGGTAGGTTAAAATTCAACTCGCACTCCTTTCCTTTTTTAATAACAATGCTGATGGTTTGGAGCTTAGGCTACCTCCTGTAGGCAGTGGATATGCTAGACCTTCACCATTTGCTCTTGCGGTAGCCTGGTAGCAATCCACGAGGCACCACCGTAATCATTTGGCTGTCACTGTTAGAAGTAATCCTTGTGTTTCTGGAATATAGTAGAATAAGCTAGGAGTGTTTCTGGAGTCTAGTAGAGTGCGTTCCGGAAACTAGCAGGTACTGTAGCAAACCGACCTATTGTACCTGGCACATTCTGGAAGCTAGGAGAAGTAGCAGCCACCCCCATGTATTATAACACATAGTGTGCGATGTAATGAAATGCCTTAACAGCAGGTCCCATGACCGTGATAACTACGATTCTGAATTCTTTCCTTTAGTATATGATTGTTAAAATAAACCTAAGCGCTTTTAGTCCTTGTAACTTCTGTACACTAAGAGCGCTATACTTGTAGATACACCTTTATTTGATAGCTCATGTCATGTCTGTACCATAATTACGCGTTTAAGATTTTGAAATTCTAAGCTTTTTGGAATGCTGTGGAAAGTTGAGATTTTTAAATTTTTTTTTCTGTAAACAAATATGTGGCTTTCCAGGTCACTTTCTATGAAGCAATGAAAGAACTGACTCAATATGGAAAGAGGAAGTATTTGCCAAACAGTGATTTGGATGTCAGTAACTCCTTTGAAGGACTTGTTCTAGGAGGCTTGGCAGGCGGTATGTCTGGTCTAATATACTCCACTATATGCCATATATTTGCTCTTGTATTGTATCATTCGAGAATTTTATCTGTCCTTCATAACTCTTCTGGATGGCTGTTGCAGGGTGCAGTGCATACTTGACAACCCCCTTCGATGTGATCAAGACACGACTGCAAGTACAAGGCTCAACAACTAGGTACACGTCAATCGATTCTGTGGCTGATCCTCCCTTTCTTTCCTGATATGAACATTGATATTTCTCTGCTGTCACTTTTTTTACGGTGGGGTCATACATGATTTGTGCCCTAAGTTTCAAAAAATTCGTTTTCTGTATAACCAGATACAATGGGTGGCTGGATGCTATTACAAAGACATGGAGTTCTGAGGGAGTGCATGGCTTGTTCAAGGGAAGCGTTCCTAGAATAATCTGGTATATCCCAGCATCAGCAATCACATTCATGGCAGTTGAATTCCTAAGGGATCATTTCAACGACAAGGTCGATACAGATGCCCGTGAGCTAGCCACCTTGTCAATGGACACGAGACCAGAAGTAGAGGAAGCTGCCTAAATTTCTTTTTAACTGTTATGTGAAGCGACATCATATGCTGCCTGGTAAAATTTACCAGCAAGATTTTTTGTCCTCTGTATGACGACATTAATTTCACTGATGTAAATGTGGAGGAGACACATTGTCATCTAAGCGAAACGTCTGTATGTATTAGAAGGGAACAGCTGATCATCTCATCACCTGTCATAAAGTCAGAAATTCTGGAGTTAAGAATCAGGAATATTTGCGGAGTTACTTGCGGCCTATTCTTTTAATCCCTGCTGGGACCTAGTTGTATCCATTGCTGGCTCCTCACTTGGTTTTGTCGAAAATAAATGGAATCAAGTGAACATTCTTTTTGTTTGTTTTTGGACGAAGTATCATTCTTGCATTTGAGACCTGTTCTGGAACATATCGCATAATATAAAGAGTTCCTTCTGTAGAACATCGATTGCGCAGTATGCTCCTGTGCGAGGTTTTTCGAAGTTTGTAGTTCTGCATCCATGTCCGAAGTCCCTGCTTCCCTCAGCGCCGCGAGAAAACAAAACAACCGATCAGCGGCTGGCTGCTTGCGGCAGAGCAAACAGAGGCGAGAGAGGTCAACTCCAACTGTCGAGTGCTGACCTGCTGAGTGCGCACGGACTCGCATCGCAGGTCTCTCCGGTTCTCGCGGAGCGCCCACCCGAGGAATCGGATCGGGGGCTGCCGAGCCAGGCCGCCGCGACCGTGAGCTCCACGAGCGAGGCAACCCGACCGAGCAGCCGGCGCGCGAGGGGAGAGGGGCATGGACGCGTCGCACCCGCAGGCCGAGGCCCCGGCGGCGGGGGCGTGGGTGACGGTCGAGGAGTGGAGCGGCTCGTCCGCCTCCGCGCTCTCCCGCACCGCCGTCCTCACCGCCTCCGCCTCCTCGCTCACCTCCCGCCGGTTCGGCAGCCGGTGGGGGCAGATCGGCGGCCGCCTGCTCGGCGCCTTTGTGCCCGAGGTGAGTGACTGACACCCGCTCCCACAAGTCCCACCAGAACCGCATCTAGCTGTACAAAATTTCACCCACCCACCGTATGCTACCGCTGCTACTGCATGATGTCAACTTCCGCATATCAGTCACAATTCCTTTCACTTCCTGTTGTAAACGTCAGCAATCGTATGAGCTATTTGTAGAATCTGCTAGAATGAATTTGTGCTTAGGACTGTTCCCAAATTGTTTTCCCATGCGGAGCAGCCAATTGGACTGATGAGCGAGCCCTTGTACCTGCAGGGCTTCCCCGGCAGTGTGACTCCGGATTATGTCCCGTTCCAGGTGTGGGATACCTTGCAGGTAAATTTACCTGCCCAGCTTGATCCGTAACCATGGTGTTGTTCACAACCTTTGCAAAACCAGTGCTAAACCTTGTGCTTGGTTCTCACCTGTGGTATGCCTTTCTTTAGGGGCTTTCAACGTACATCCGTGCAATGTTGTCTACCCAAGTAAGTGTTTTCTATGTCACCTTACCTCATCCCTTTACTCACTCTTTATATTCACGTCTGTTGTTTAGTTCGTCCAATTTTAAACAAGCTATCGTCTGGAATGATCTCTTCCAGGCTCTTTTAGGTGCGATTGGAGTGGGGGAACAATCTGCCACTGTCATTGGTGCTACCTTTCAGGTAAATTTTCAGGCGATCATATGGGATTGAATGCTCAGTCTACTTAGGTTTATTTAGGAGTAGTACATCAGATAAGACTATTTCTCAAACACAAAATAACTCCATTTGTATTTTTCTTTTGCTCACAAATGCATACGCAATATAACCAGGATTTAGTTGGATGGGTTGCCACCTTGATCGGTTAACAGCATCTCAAACATTCATGTGTATACCTTAAAGAATATTGCCAGTCCGTTCTTGATTATCAGAAACACTACTGTAAAGGTTCCCCCCACCTTTCAGTATTTTTTTTACTGGGTCTAATGTTGGAATGTTAATCTCTCTTGCAATTTTGGCAGTGGTTTCTGAGGGATTTGACAGGAATGCTTGGAGGGATATTGTTCACCTTTTATCAGGTACCCACTGGCCTTATTAAAATACTATGTAATTACCAGGTGTCGCCTCACCCAAAGACATCCATATGAGATTTGTTCTGATATACTTTCTTGCCAAAATGTCATCTGTACAAGTATATATTCATTTTCTGTGCTTTCATTTCCACCAGGGATCTAATCTTGATAGCAACGCTAAAATGTGGCGTCTAGTTGCAGACTTTATGAATGACCTCGGTAATGTTCAATCGAAATCACTAAAGTCAGTAACTCATTATCCTGTTTATCTCCTCTGCTTCCCTCCCAGGGGACAATTATACTCATGCCAAGTTGGATTGTTCCCTTTACCTCCTGCATACTGTACTACATTAAATGTTCTTGAAATTTCAGCTTACATATAATCTGGACTGGAATCTCTTGCCCTTATTTGCCTGGTATGAAGGAATTATTTACACTTGCCTTGTTATCTGTGCAGGAATGTTGATGGATCTCTTAAGCCCTTTGTTTCCTTCTTCATTGGTAGTTATAATGTGCTTAGGCAGCATATCTAGGTCATTCAGTAAGTCAATTTACATATTTAGTTTCAGAACCTGTCAAAAAGACTTTCTGAGTGGTTTGTTTTTCTTTGCCTAACTTATTGTTCCTATGGTCTAGCTGGCGTTGCTAGTGGAGCAACTAGAGCGGCACTAACACAGCATTTTGCGCTTGCAAAAAATGCAGCTGATATTTCTGCAAAGGTATACTTGTGTAATCTTCATAAATTAAATGATTTGATTTTGGTATCAAATTATTTCTAAATATAGCTGCAGAAGCATACTCAACTTTTCAGGAAGGCAGTCAGGAGACACTTGCAACAATGTTAGGGATGGGATTGGGTATGCTGTTGGCTCACATTACCAGAGGCCATGCTTTGAGTGTATGGGCATCATTCCTTTCTCTCACGATATTCCATATGTATGGTGAGTTTTCCTCCATTGCTTTAAGTATACTTTTCTCTTATTACGCTTTTTGTGGGAGAGCTTGTTGTTATAATTGACAGGTCTGTCCAACTATTTGATGAGACCACTAGGGGAAACAACTCAACCAGCTTTTTAACTATTCTGCATCTACTTTTTTTTTTCTTCCACTGGCGCTGAAGTTGTAAGCTATTTTCTTACAAGGATTATAGTTTTAAATCGAAGAGGGAACTTTGCTTGATTCTTCAAATTTTAATGCAAGAAATCTGGATTCTAGACTTCTAGTCCTAAAACCTAACTGGTTACACTGGGTAGTGGTTTGGCCAAAAAAACATTCTGTGAGAAATATACAAAACAAATATATGCATCCAATGGTTATCAGTTCCATCTATCAGTATGAAGTTTTTATCTTTCCTGTTTGATGTTTCCTAATGCTCTAAAGAATATAGTTTTACACCTTCACAGACTTGCGCTTGTTTTGTTTTTGATGATTCAGCAAACTACAAGGCAGTGCAGTCACTTTCACTCATTACACTAAACTATGAGAGGTCGTCCGTCTTGCTACAATACTTCATGGAACATGGTGAAGGTGAGCCCCGTTTCTTGTGGTCCTTAGTGGTATTGATTCCAAGTTATCAAGCATATCTTGTATGATTGCTAAATGATGCAAATTCCTTGCCAATCTACACCAGAAGCCATTACATGATTTGATCTAATTTTCTTTTTTTTTTTTCCCTTTCCTAGTTCTTGCTCCACAGCAGGTTTCTCAGCAGGAGCATATTCTCCCTTTTTGGTCAAGCTGGCAGAAATTGATCAGAATGAAACTGCCACACGAGCGGATCAACTTAGGTGCTAAAGCCTCAATGCTTACACACACTGACATGTAAGTTATGAGTGTGTTTATGTGTTTCTCAATTTTCACGAACCAGGGATGGAAGAGGCACTCACACTGTATCAAATTTTGATAGGTTGGAGATTGCAGAAACGGCATCCTACTATACAAATGGTATGGTTCAGCTCTTGGTTAACGTGGAAGTGTACTTAGTGTGTTGCTAACTTTCATTTTGTCACCCCAATTTGTTCAGCCAACTATTTTTTGCTGGACAAGGAAGACATTGTCCATGTTTTCATCCACAAGCAGGCAACGTCAGCTGATGTTTTGAAGTCCTTCATACATGCGCTCGTTTTAGCAAGTTCGATGCAGAAGGGCAGATCTCAGCATGCAGAGGCTCGTAAATGGATGGAAGAGAAGTATAGCATATTTATCACAAAGGTATAGAATTATATACGTCCTATATGTTCATGTCCCTTTTACACCTTACTGAAGTGACGCGTTGCTTCTTTGATAACCAATGGGATGTCGTGGGATGGCTACCACACTGATTTTATGCTCTAATTGGCTAGGGGAGTTCGTCTTCATTTTTTAGTTAGATTTGTTTATCTATTTATGATGATTTATTTCTTTAACTTAACAGCTGCAGATGGAAGGTTACTCAACAGAACGTCTTCTGTCGCACTCGATTGTTTGGAGGGCACACTGGCTTCATGGCGCCATGGATGAGAAGCTAAAGTAGGAAATACCTCGAGACTGCCTTGGCTGTAGGAGGTGAAACGATATATGAAGGCACTGATTTGGTCGAGGACGTGAGCATGCCATGAAGAAAGGCAGCGAATATCGACTTTTGTTTCGATGTGTTGCTGAATGATGTCATGCTCAGCATGTTACGTTTAATAATGATTCAATTTTGTAAAGTTGCATCCATGGAACGACGCCAAAGGATCTAAAATTATCCCTTATTACAGCAATCACAGATCTAAAAACTCTTCTCAGCATACAATACGTCTGCAAGAAACGCTCATGCAACAAATATAATCATGTGACAGTGTTGGTAAAGGCAACGCTAGCTCTTTTGCCCACGCCGTGAGCTTTTGATGAAGCGCAGGCGCATTACCCCCTACAATTTTCTTGATCATGATTGGAGTTCAATGTTTGACGATCTGCGCCATTGCTTAGAGCGACACGGCCATTCACCTTTAGCCTCTTGGCGGTATCTGCAAGAGAAGGCTCCCATGGTCCTTGCATGCCTCTCTTTCCTTGATGCTTCTGTTTCTCTGGTTGCTCCGTCCCTTGAAATTTGTCAGCCAGGTTTGAACATACGGACCTGCTAACTTGAGTGCTGCTTCCAGGCCTACCATACAGTTCTGAAAGCCGCCTGATCTTTGGGACCTCCCGCTCCTCTGAGTTTCCATCGTCTTCCACACTTACCTGTACATGCAATAGCGCAAATCATATTCAAGTACATATGAAAATGTACCAAATAGAGATGCCGGGCCGCAATAACGCATGAAAAAGATGCGCAGACGCATTATGCATTCACAAATAACCATTAAAGACTTACTCCCCATCAACCCGGTGCATTGGCAAAAGAAAATATTTTTTAGTTAAAAAACAGGAGAAGCAACTTTGTACCTCATTAAGTGTGATTTTTCTGACTGGAGATGCACCAGATGCCAAAGGAGATGGCGTCAGCTTCTTTGTGGTCTTATCAACTGCAGGTGACTCAGGCTCCTTTTTCACTGCATTTTGTGTAGTAAATCCAGGTGGAATTTCCTTTTTGATAAGTCTTGGAACATTTAGAGAGAACCTAATGATGGGCTTCTTCTCAGTGACAGGGGTAGAAACACCAGTTTCTGGCTCGGTAGGAGTAATTGTGGGCAGACAACGATGAGCTTCAGTAAAGCCAGGAGGGATATTATTAGAAACTCCTGCAGTAGTGTCCATGACTACACTGGGAGGAGCGTCGACATAGGACACATCATTAGCTTCAGTCAGGCATTGAGCTTTTGTGAAGCCAGGAGGAACATTTAGAGGAACCCCAGGGCGTTTATCCAACATAAGGTCTGAGCCAGCCGAGGACATGTTAGTAGGTTGAAATAGAGAGTCTGTAAAAATCGTAAAGTTAGAAGAAGCTATTAGAAACAAAGGATTGATCAAACAAAGATTGGGGCAATAAGAGGAAGAATGTGACCTGATAAGCTAAAAGTGCTCTTGCTCCAATCACGGCCGAAACTACTGCAAAGAGGAGCAGCAGGAGCTGCGCAACTGGCTGCAGGATCTGTTAAAGGTGTAAAGGCAGGAAAGAGCTTATGAGAAACAGAGGGTTGATCAAACAAAGATTCAAGAGTAATCGGAGAATGCATAACCTGGTAAGCTAGAAGTGCTCTTGTTTGCAGTGTCACGGCTGCAACATCCAGTGAGAAGAGAAGCAGCAGTAGCTGCCAAACCGGATGCAGCGTCTGAATCAAGAGTTCCAAGCACCACTGAGCATTCATTGACCCTATCAGTCTTGTTGCCTCCGGTCAAATCCAATACCTTGGCAATCTCCTCACGATTGCTAGTCACAATCACTTTGTCTCCTGTCACATCTATTTTACTGCCGATCTCCTTAGATTCAACCATATCTCTGTCTTTACCTCCTCTTGCATCCATTGTCATACCATTTTCAGGTTGGGAACTCTCTTTCCCTTTTGCCTTTGTCCAATCCAATTTCTGGCCAACCTCCTCAGACTTGTCATGAGAGTCCTCTCGCTGACTCAGATTTCTGGTTTTAATACTTGTTATATGGTTGCTGCAATGGCGTTGATTCTTTCTGAGACGCTTCCCAAAAACACCCCAAAAATATAATTTACCATCCTTCCCTGTTACAAAAACAATCCTTTAGATGAGATGATAATAATACCTTCATACTATTTTTTTTTTCAGATATCAGTATAAGTTAGTTTTATAAACATGCTTGTGCCAACTACACGTGCTCGTATCTGACCGTGTGACTCGGCCTATTAGCAACAGAATCATGAACTGTGTATTACGAAATAAAGCTTGGCCAAAGACATTGGCACAACAGCTTGGGAATACCAGAATCTACGAGCTTATCAATCACAATGGAGTGGTAAAAAGGATTATTGTTTCGAAAGCAGTAAACAAAATCAGTAGTGAAAATGGAGCTTTGTAGTAACAGGCAAACATACTCTGATAGTCTGGCGAGAGCAATTTGGATGAAAATATCGACAGTTCAGTGTCACCTAAGTTGATCCACAAGCCAATATGTGAAGAAATTTTTTCAAGAAGATGATCGTAGCTCCTGTGGGGCCTGCAAGAAGTTAATCTTATTATTAGAGATTACACGTGTGAATAAACGCACAGGTGCAGAATTGCCTTTAACATTAAATTACCAGTAACCAATGGATAATTTAAGTCCAGAGAAAAGTTTCACCAGTGCAGTCACTTAGAGCATTACATACTTGGAAACACATTCGGTGCAAACTGACATACATGCAGCTTGAAAGTACTTAACCCAGATCATTATGGGTAGTAGTAGAAGCTATGATTAGAGTATACATACCGTTGGTGACTGCTAATGAAGCATAGTCCAATATCATGGCCCTCTGGGGGTTTCATCTTGAACTTTTTTGGCCACAGCTGGGAGAGAGCTACAGCCTCTAGCTTTAAAATTTCAGGCATTTTTTTCGAAGCTTCGTAAACTCTGAGAAATATTTGAAAGGGGAACTGGGCCTCAAGTCCATCACAAATATGTTTCAACTCTCCAGTTACATGAAAGTTGCCCCTACAGAAAATAGATACCAAATGTCAGTGTTTTTAACTGAAAGGAAAGCAGTAGTGGATGCTAAAGTAACAAAAATAGTGTAGATTTCCAGGTGAAGCATGAAGATATGCTTCTAAGTTCATGAGTTCATTTTTGTCATCTTTCTCCTTGGACTTCTGTTGTAATATTATTGCATTAGATAATAAGTGGCAAGTCAGACAACTACAGACAGCTTCGCTAAACTCTGATCAACACAACTCTATGCCAAAAATAAAATTCATAGCCTAAACCAATATTAAGGTTCATGGCTTACAGCAGAGTCAGAATGTTATCATAGACTATGTCCAATTCATGTCATTAGCATAAAATTGGGGGACAGATTCTTCTAGTTATGACATTTGTACTTGAGACAGAAATCAACTTCTATTCAGAATGGTGGAAAGTTTTATATAATGCGTGTAACAGGTAAAATACAATGGTGGAAAACAAAAAATGCTATTCTCAGGCGAAAGCTTAGCACAACACTTCGAGTTTTTAATGCTAGCAACATATGGGGTGGAAGCATAGAACAAAAACATATGAGATAGTCTGCAAGAAGACAGCTAATATTTTGGTACAATTGGACTGTATAAACATCCATAATATAAGATTGGCTTCATCCATACACACATGAATATAGAAATACACAACAAAGCAAGAATGAAGACAACAAGCCTACTGCTTACTTCCACGGGGCTTCTGACTGATAATGCTTCCTGTGCAACTTTGTATGTAAAATTGCTGGTGCCCCTGTTTCCTCAACACCCTTACGATGAAATTCTGAAAAGGATTCATTTAATGAAGGCAGAAGGGACCTTTCAACACGAAAAGAAAAGGAGAGAACAAAAGACCAACTATTAACAGCCAAAAGTATCATGGTTTGAATAATACTCAGAAGTATTATGTTGCAGCATGATACATTAACAATATGATTTTATATTTGTTATGATTGCCTATAATGCGATTTTATGCCATAGATAGTTTAGAGAACCTGTGCATTCTAACGAGACCCTAGCAAGATATTCAGCAATGCAGAAGGTGCCATGAATATCAATACGGTAAATCGTTCAAAGTATGTGACTAAAGCTGGAACTTTAGGTACATAAATTCATAAAGTTTTGCTGAGATGTTATCGTCATGTTAGGATGCTCACTGACCTGAAGATGCGTCAGGAATAATAGATGCACTACACTGTGCAGGAGGCGTGGGCTGAGTGCTGTGAGTTTGAGGAGTTCTTTTGTGTTGTGGTGGGACCATCTCGCGTTTTCCATTCAATAAATTATTGCTGCTATACAGCTTTGTTGAACTGTTTGGGTGTACCTCAGTGGATCGTTCACTGATCAAGGACGTTTGGCTTGGCAATGCATGCTTCGCAACTGGAGCTTGCTGAGTAGGAACTGCAGTGCTTATTCTATCTGGATATACCTCAGTGGACATCGGGCTTAACGATGAAGACTCCAACACTGGTGATTGCAAGACAGGTTCTGCAATAGTTCTTGTACCTGAATTGCAGTTTGTACTACACAACTCTCCATTCTCAGGTGTGCACAAACTCTTGAAAGGAGGTCCTGCCTTAGTACCAAGATGATCCGCACTTGAACAAGGAGCAAGCAATTGCTGGGGTCCAGGAGCGACAGGGTTTATCACTGCCTCTTTTAACCCTGCTTTACTGCTTGGATGCAGCTCTGTGGACCTTTCACCAAGCACAGGTGTTGGGCTCGGTAATACATGCTTTAGAATTGGTTTTTGCTGAAATACATGCTTCAGAATTGATTTTTGCTGAATAGGAGCAGCTGCAGTTTTTGTTGCATCTGAGTACAACTCTGTGGACCTTTCACCAAGCACAGGTGTTGGGCTTAGCAATGGAGACTCCACGAGTGATGGTTGCAAAACAGGGGCTGCAGTAATTCTTGCAGCTATATTTCCCCTTGTAGTACACGGGTTTCCATTCTCAGTTGTGCACACACTCTTACAAGGAGGTCCATCCTTTGCGGCAAGATGAAGGTCACTTGAACGTGGAGGGCCAAACACTCGTTTGGGAGGGGAAGCAGTGTTTATTGCTGCCTCCTTTTGCACTGCTTTACTGTTTGGATATACCTCAATGGACCTCTCACTTAGCAAGGATGGTGGCATCGGCAATACATGCTTTCGCAGAATTGGAGCTGGATATCTTCTTCTATCTGGATATACCACAGTGGACTGTTGACGAACTACAGATGTTGGGCTTAGCAACGCAGACTCCTCAATTGGTGGATGCAAGATAGGAGGTCCAGCACTTTTTGGTGCTAAATGGCAGGTTCTACCATACAACTTTCCATTCTCTGGTGCGCATACAGCCTTGGATGAAGGTCCTGCCTTTGTACCAAGATGATCTTCACTTGATTGAGGAGCGATCACTTGCTTCGGACTAGGAGAGTCAGAGTTTATTGCTGCTTCTTTTGGCAAACTAGCTGGCCATTTGCTGCTTTCACCTTGAGAATGCAAAACATGTGAACCATAATACCTGGAAAATGCATCTGTGATATCCATTCTATCAAAATCTCTTGCAAAAGCATCCGTATTCAAAGAAGTGGCTGAAGGCTGTGAAGATTTGCAACTTGGTGGTGCAGAGTTCTTAAGAGAAGCAATGTGATTAGTGGAGCTTGTTATGTACTCCCCTATGAGTGAATGTCCATTTTCAGCAGTCTCAAGCCTATTAGGAGATGATTTATGGGATGGTGCTGGCGGCATAGGCACAACGGAAACTTTGCGTGAGCTTGGAGGTGGTGTGATACTCCGTCTGCAGTGCCTTTTCTGTAATCCAGCTGACCCAACAGTTCTACAGTTTGGTCTCCGATGTTGAACGAAAGTGATTTCTTCTGCAGGAATTAACTTCACTCTTGCATCAGGTTTTGAATATGAACCACCGGAAGATTTAGGTATCCTTTGCTTATCTGAAGAGTCAGGCCTTAGCATACTCTTGGAGCTGGACATTTCTTTAGCTTGATGAACTTCGTTCTGCCTGAAATGGTTTAAAATAAGATAGTGAGAGAGAAATCACTATCAACTGTCAAATCAAAAGTAAAAAGAGCATAAAATACAATTTGCAAGAAAATAAATCCATGGTATTTGGATACAACTAAAGCCACCGGATTAAATTGATAGTACCAAGAGTCTATACTTACAAATGATTTTGGTTAAAGGACTACATGACACCATGGCCCCCTAGTTATAGAGATATATAATAATAAATTTTAAATCCTCCACGAAGAAGCATATTACGTGTCAATGCACATTTACAATTTCCACAATAACAATCGACTAAAACCAGAATTTTTAAAAATCTAAGTTTGGTGAAACTTATGTGAACACTGAACAGGTGCCATTCTCAGAATGTTGTTCTAACAAAATAACACGGTATAGCAGGAAGATATCAGATACCTTCTTGCACATCTATAAGCAACCGGTTATTCGAAGCAAGGTTTCATTCGCAATTCTTGTACTTATCGACAAATAATCTGTAAAGATTTATATGTGCAAACTGTTGGGATAATTATTTATTTAAAAATTCAAATATTGGCTATCCCGCAATTCACTACTCCAAAATGGTTGAAATCGAAACATCATTCGGCCAGTCAAAAGCCAACAACTAGACCGGTTATAATGCGATAAATCGTTCCTGCCCAGAAGAATATGACAACATAAGGATGAATGAACAAGTTTATCTGAGGACTTTGTAAATGTCATCGGTAGAGAACCAAAAACTTGTGGGAATGATCAATGCTTGGTAATGTTCCAAAAATTCAATTATATGCGCTATAAATACTTCCAGTTTGTATGATATTACAAGTTTTCTGGTCACTTCAAGAATCTTACAAATTTTCTTCACAAAAAAACAAAGCCATTGACTAAACAGTGGTTCTATAAAGTCGTTAGTCCCATATGTGGAGGGGAAAATGATCAGCCGGGAACCTTCTATAATCTTGGACAGCTAAAACGCAGACCAACACGAAGAAACTCTATAAAAATTCTTTAGGAAAGTATAAGCACGGAATAAACAGAAAGGGGCCTACATATGCTTTGAAGCTTCCTGACAGTGGGCCACACTTCCTGAAATTCTTCCTGTGACCTGAACAAAGCCAATTAAAAGCTGATTCAGATACAGGACAGGGAATACGTTTTGGAAATCATGGTAACACACAGAGGAAACAGTTTGATTATTTTCCAATGTAACTATATTCACAGGAAAACATTTGAGTAAGATATCAAGTCCGATTCTAGTATGAGAGAAGCACATCATTAAACGCAAGGGTGCTCAGTGTAATCTGCAGAGAAAGTGGGATACAGGTGCTCTGTAGGTAGCCAGCACAGGACAATCACAAACTTAAAAACGGAATCACAAACTGACGCTTCCTCCCAAACAGGACAATCAATGCCACACTGGCACATTTGCTGATAACGAAAATGATAAAAAAAAACTGTAAATTCAACTATCAAAATCCGCCACAATGATGGAGAATAACAAGATAATACAGGGCTAAATGCAACCTACATTACAAAACAAGGCGATATTATACAACTACCAGCGCGTGATACTTGGCGCGAAAAAGAAAATCTCCATTTCCGTCACAATATATACCACCAAGAGTAAGCAGGGGCGAAACAGAGAGGAAAAGGCATCTCATCAAATCCACTTTGTCACCGCACAAAACCCCAATGGAAAATGGAAACCCCATTAATTCCAAGAAAACCCAGCGGAAACCCTAAGCTACAGCAACGGCTCAATCGCAGTTAGTTTTGGGGGAAATCGGCTTGCTGCGCGCTTGGCGCGATTCGGGAGCAGAGGAAAAGGGATGATCACCTGCGCGCCCCTTCGCGGCGAGTCGGGGCCGCGGGCGGCCGGCGTCGTCGGAGGCGGAGGCGGCGCCGGCCGGGAAACCGCGAGGCTAGGGCCCGGCGCGTGCCTAGCCACTTCCGCCATTGGGATTCCTCGATCTCCAGAGGAAGAAAGGGAGAAGGGGGCGGAGAGGGTTTTGCTCTGTTTGTGTATCAGCAGGTGGGGCGCTTAAGAAGAACGCTGCAGACAGGTTTGCACGAAAGTGGTGGCCTCTCCTCCCCCTCCGCCCCAGCTTCCGGGGCAACCACCAGTCCACCACACCACTCCAGTCCTACGGTCCTTCTACCTCGCTTTCGCCGTGACACTGGTCAACAGGACCCACAAGACGAGACCATTCGTCATCGCAACGTGTCCGCCGTGTACGTATCGTGCGTGGTGGGAGGCCGGTGTACTCACCTCTTGCTGTACGTTTTTTTTTTTTTTGAGCTCCACCTCTTGCTGTGCGTGAGCGGGGGCCCCATGTACCTCGTGGGCTTGCCAGGCTTCTTTTCGCCGGGCGCATCGGCCGCTACAGTAGGCGATCCGACGGCTGGAAATTAGCGTGGGTGCGAGACACAGGTATCATCGACACCTGGCGTTTGTCGCGTTCCCCCGTCAGCAAATGGGACCGCCCAGTGGTGGCTTCACCTGTCAGTGACCACAAAATAACGTCTTCTCATCCGCAAGTTCCAAATGCCTCTACTGGCTAGTTTGACTCGTGGGCCCGTGTCGAATCGTGGAGCTCGCCGATCCATCGCGGGCAGGTCGACGGCGTCCATCACTGAGAATGAGGAATATGACGAGGCTTGCTCTTACCAAGTGAAAGCAGTGGTTGAGCGGTCAAAGAGGCAATTAATGCCGGTAATTAGAGTGGCCGAGTGAGAAATTACCGATAGAGATTTTTTAAAAAGGGAGCAAACTCATAGCTAATAATGATGGAGTGGAGTGTGAGTGTGACCTTGGCCCCTGGAATCCACTAGCAATCTTTGGAGATTGAATACTACTTGAAAGAAATGCAATGATGCCAGCAATACTACCGGGTGATCCAACAATGCGGGTACGATCCTAGAAGTATTATCCATGTGAAATATTTTGACAGAAATCGTATTGAAAAATGAATTACAAAATAGAATTGGTAAAATAAAGAGAGAAAAGTGTTCGAAGAAAGAACAAGAAAAATCAGAACTATAGAAAGTGGAAGAAGGCATGGAGTACATACAGCGGGGCGGTCCTCCTCCGTCAAGATTGTCCTCTGGCCTGGTGTGCGGGCAGCGGAGGATTTGGTGGAGCTCCGTCGCCTCTTTCTCATCCAGCGGAGCTCACAGATGACGGATACAGTGGTGCGGCCCGCCTCCTCCAGCTTGGCGCGCAGGTGGCGCGCGGTGGATCTGACGCTCCGTCGCCTCTTTCTCATCCAGCGTGGGGCGCTGGTGATTATTTTCGTGGTTTTGCCCGCCTCCTCTAAGGGCGTGGGGCAGCCGTACTTCTCTAGCGTGGCGCAACGATGGTCGCAGATCTGGTGGTCTGCCACCTCCTCCAGCGTGGTGCTTCGGCGAAGGCGGATCTGGTAGATCTCCTCATCCAGTGTGGCACGACGACGACGGCGGCGACGATGGATCTGCTGCGCCCCCTCCTTCTCCATCTTCGTGTGCCGTGGTTGATGAATCTCGTGGCCCACCTCCTCCTCCTCCTCCAGCGTGGCGCTTCGACGGAGGCGGATATGGTAGTTTCCCTCCGCCTCATCCAGAGTGGCGAGACGGTGGCGGCGACGGATTTGTTGGTCCCCCTTCTCCTTCATCTTTGTGTGCCGTCGATGACGGGTCTGTTGGCCCTCCTCCTCATCCTCCTCGTCCTCCATCCTCATGCGCCTATGGCGGTGGATCTGATAGGCCTCCGCCTCCTGCTCCATCCTATCGTGCCGACGGTGGCGGATACGGTGGGCCTCTGCCTCCTCCTCCATCCTATTGTGTCGACCGTAGCAGATATGGTGCCCCTTCACGAAAATGAGGAGATTTTAGGTTTTCGTCGGAGGGGTTGCTTATATAGCATAGGCGCGACATATTACCCTTGGGTTGGGCCAATATGGCTGTTGGGTTTGGGTCGCGCACTGAAAAACGGGTCGTCAATCTTTTAGGCAATGCTATGGGCTGGGGTCTGCCCCAAGCGCACATGAGCTTGTAATTCTATGGGCCACGTTGGGCCAAAAGCTACGGGCTTTGTGTCGGCTCGAATGCCTAGATATAGGTATATGTTCCTAAAAAAAAGGTATATGTGCCTTTTTTGGTTCAATTTTCAAAGATCTCGCCCGTGGTTGCTTTCTTCATAACGTCAACTCATCCAAATCGAGTTCCTCTGCCCTGACGTTGACTTATCAAACGATATCCCACTGCCTGCCTTGCCTCGCGTGCAAACCCCCCCCCCCCCCCCCCCCCCCCCCCCCCCCCCCCCCCCCAAAAAAACCCAACCAAAATCTTCTCGAAATGGGGCGGTCATGAAGGAGCCTGGGAGAACTCACAAGTCTAAATTTCAGGAAAAAGAAACACACAGTTCTTCTTTGATGGGCCATACTTTGAGGACAGGAAGACTTTGCTTTTGATTTAAATTTTTTGGATTTTCTCTTAGTACATCCTTATTGTACGACTATAATATCCGATCTTGGCTCTGGCCATTGGATGATCAAGGGCATGTTTTTTTTTTTGGCGAATTACGCAAACCTTACCATTATGAGCATCTTCGAAGACTAACGGCAAATCTTTGAGATTAGCGAAATCACCACTGACGCCTCGCTGTCGACAGTCACATCGCCTGCCGCTGAAAGCACGACGCCATTAAATCCTAGAAAATTCGCTCCCATGGAGAGTCAAACCCAGGACTTAGGTGCTATTGAGGCTCTTGTAACCACTACGCTATAGGCCCTTTCGCGATCGAGACATGTTTGTTTCCCACCCTAATTATATAATCCAACTTATATTTTGTAAGCTAAAACAAACATGTCTCAGATTATAATTAGATTATAACAATTCATGTATCATATTATCATAATTTAATAAATTACTTTCACTCGCTTATATAAACTGAATTATATAATTTGAGTGGAAAATAAACAGTCCAAGCAAAGGGACTGTTTTGGGCTGCTGGATAACACAAAGATTGTTCTAAAGTATAAGACGTTGTGATTGTATGACCTTGCATCAGCTATTCAGCTGCCACCTCTTCGCCGACGAGTAGTTCCGTGCGATCCCCGGCCGGCTGCCACGGTGCGCGCCCATGTGCCCTGTCCTGAGCCCCGACGAGCCGAAAATTGTCTACTTTTTCATTAGCGATCTCGGCGACGTGGATGGGCACGTCGGAACCAGAGGCGAGCATGTGCTCGGCGTGGATATGCGCAGCAAGAAGGTCCGGTCATGGAGCAAGCGCCCACCGGGAAGAAGCTTTCAGCTGTTTCCAAGTTTCGTTGCTACTGCTTGAGTTGTGTCGTCGTGACACGAAATCATCAAATCTGGATGATCGCCGTCCCTTAATAATAGCTGTAATTTAATTTCCCGTGACAAAGTTTCATATGGAGTTATGAACTGCAACGTTTTTTTAGTACGCCTGAGAGGCAGTTGATCAGAGTTGAATTGCCTCAGCTGTTGGGTCGCGTGTCTGGCTCAATGCGCGGCGGACGCGGTCCATCCGAGCATCCTCCTTCCATTTCGAACTCTCTGCCTCCGTCGGCGCCAGCCAGCCTCCACCGAGAACGTCCCCTGCATCCCTTCGCCCCGCCGCAGGGAGGATGAAGGCTCCGGGAGCCCCCTGCGCCTCCGCACCGGGTGTCCGCTGGCAATGCCGCGCCCCCACAGCAACCATCGGGATGAGGTACCATCCTCAAGTAAGTGTTGTGACCATTCTTAAAATTTGGGGATGCTAAGAAACCACGATCGACAACATTTTGACTTTTGAGCTCGCTGGTCACCGAAACCCCCGCCACTTCCCAAGTTTTGCGACCGCCTAGCTCAGCGAACGTCGAGGTCCTCCACTGCCGTCTCTCCATCTCTGGCGCGCTGTCACATTTTTCAGGCTACCAGGCGCCACGAGCTCGTCGAGGCTCGGCTACCCGCTGTGCCGCCTCGCCAGTCGCCACCACTGCGGCTCTGCCGCACAACACAACAGTGTAGTAGGAGCACCGAGCACGTTGTCCCAGTCGAGCGAGTAAGACAAAGAAGCGTCCGCCTGGTCATCCTACGAGCTCATAATCGGCCTGTTGCAGCCACAAGTTCTTCCCATCTGCCAAGTCGAGCACAAATCAATGACGCGCCTAGCGTATCCGTTATTTATTTGACGACGAGGGCATCTAATTACAGCAACATTCATCTAAACCAAGGCAAAATTAAGCGGAAATCGTTGAGGACAGGATCATCTAATTGTACCAAGTTATGAAGGTGTCAATGGTATCGGTCATGACTCGTGATGCAAAAGGTAGGTGAAGTTGTGGGTTAGAGTATGAACGAGGAGAAAGATGGTTGTCGGCAGATACGACGCCATGATACAAACCTTTACTTGGCATTCAGTTTAAGAGGACATATCATTGCACAAAACGAACACCACTCATAATACATCGCGAGATGTCTATATGAGTTACAAGACTCAATACTAGTAGATTAGGATAAATACTCTACAATTAGAGTTCTATACTACTACTATACCCTTAACAATGCACGGGAAACAGCAGATTGGTACTAGACTTCTAGTGGATCGTGGGGTGACAGATTCATCCAATAGGAAATCGCGCTAAATGGCAAGATGATTCTGCTTGAAGATTTTACTGATAAAATGGGTTTCAGTTCACCTTCCAACTCATGCCCATGGTGGAAGGCCATGTAATTGCAGACCTTGCTGAGTGCTTCTTGCGGTGGGATCTTGTACAACCTGTCAGCAGATGGATGGCAGCATTAGTACAATGAGTGATGGTATCCTACTAAAAAGATGGTACGAGCTATATTCATGAACTACTTTACTGTAACCATGACAAATAATTGCGCATTCACAAACTTAACATAAAGACAGCTATGTTCATCAAATGTTAAGACTTGCGATGACTTGATCAAGTAACAAAAAAGCTTCTATATTTCGAATAACATGCTGGAGAAGTTAATGGAAGGCCACCACACTGTTGGACTCCCAATAAACGTGTATCAACAGCTAGAGAGCTCCTCAGCTTGAGTGTCTTAGTTGCTCTACCTGGTTAACGACTATTGAGTAAGGCCATGTTTGCAAACTTGGTTATGTGTCAGCTTGCACAGAAAAGAGACTCCAGTCCAGCCAATGGAACTGTACGTCTCAAAACATATAGCACAGTATCATGATTCCAAACTGGTCAGAAGAGAACTGGCATTTGTGGGATAAGAAGTATAGGCCGGCACATCAAGCACTAGCACATTAAATTTGAATGTATCAAAACAAATAATCATTACCTCAATTTCATGCGTGCAAAAGGAGGCTAATGTGTTTAGATTAATTGCTAGTTTATTTGCAATGGTTAGCACAGTTGGTCCTTGCTATGTCGACGTAAAGGTTCACAAAAAAGGCTAACGATCGATGCCCCATGTATTATGATTAAATCTTGATATGATCGATAAGCAAAACACAAAATATATGTGGCTCGTCTCCTGATATAAAAGGTTAATACATATGTTTATCCTTGCATTATTACCATCAGATGAGGCAAGTGCAATGTGGAATAAAAGAAGACTGAATAGAGAATCCACGAGGGAGTAATAAACAGACGAAAGAGCTCAAGCATAAGAATAAGCTAAATCAAGCAAGAATATCTCCTAACACCTTGGGAAAGAAAAGGGTTGGTGGATAAAGAACGGGAAAGTCAAATAAAGCTATTTCCAAATAGATCATATTATGAAAGCTTTCAGCCACCAAAAGCAAACATACAAAGAAATAAACATCTTTTTAGGGAATGAAATATAGATTATGAATAATGTCCTACCTCGTTATGCTTCTTTACACCGAATATGTTATTCTCGTGGTTCTTGCCGCACATTCGCAGAAGGTTCAGCCATGGGGTTCCCATTCGCAAATTGCTGATGCAAATTTCTATCACTGGCAGGTGATCCTGGTTCCTGTTTTAATCTTGGGATTTCTGGGTATCCAGGAGGATTCGGAACTTCTGGGAAGATCTCCCCTGGTGCTTCCTGAAAAGTTGAGAAATAGAAATAATGTAACCACCAAGCCATGCTGTAATATATACATTGGTATAGGACTTGAGTTTAGCTTGGTTCGTCGAGGGTGTGGACATACCCCTTGACACCCAAGCTCGAGTTCTCTTCGACGCAAATTTACGAGTATTTTTCTTCTTATTAAAATTCAATCTAATTCCTCCTAGGTTGGTCTACATTTTAACTACATTGATATGTACGCCGAATACCATAAATACAGTTGACATCAACAAAATCATGAGCTGAAACTTCACTTGCCTGTTTACAAATGTAGTTGTCATCATTGCCATCCTGCTCGTGAGCCAGTTCATTCCCAGATGCATCTAAGCTACCATGTGGGTTGTTTGATTCTTCAACAGCATCATCAGAATGGAATTCCGAGCTAGACTTTCCATCTTCTGATACAGCTTTGCTAGCATCACCAGAGACAGACGTGTCTTCTACAGAAGTTTCATCTTCAGTATAGTACTCATCAGAGCCTTCATCATCCGCATCAGCATGTGTAGCCTGAGAACTTATATGACTAGGTTTGTGGCAAGCCTGAGGGATAGTATTTGATGAGGAGGCGATTAAACCAGAAAAATCTTTAAGAAAAGAACCAACAAATGTAGATAACAGAGAGGTAGCATTGGCGCAGAAATTATTAACCACACGACACAATTCACCCTTAACCTGTGAAAGGGAAAAATGCAACAATCAGATGGGATATTAAATTATTAATTATCCAACTGCTAATCGTGAAAATGCACACAGTTATGAGAGGCTAACTGGATAAGTCAAAATGGAACATTGATGTAATCATAACAAACAAACAAAACACAATCAACTGACTATTCGATGCTTTTAACAGACTGCAACTGTTAAGCGAGACTATCTGAAGAGGTCCAATATGAAATATGGAAACAACCATAACAGACAAATAGAATAATAATAGAATGAAACTATGTTAAATTATACTCACAGAAGGATCACAATCAGCTGCCAGATGAGAAGATACGAATTGCTCAACAGTTAATCCTTCTCCAATGATTGGAGGAATTTTGAGTTCACTGTTTGTACAACTGCTGTTGTCAACAATAGCTTTGACCTACACAAAACAGAAGAGAGAAGAATCATGTGCCATCACAAAGAGTATACAGTCTACTGGCAAATAAAAGTCACTATAAGATCTACCAAACATTACTTACCCGAAGTTTGCCATAAATACCGTCAACTGCAGATATTGTGTCCATGTTCACAACATCTTCGATAACTTTACTAGTCCACACCACAGTCCTAGGGATAGAATCCGGAATACAATAGGATCCAGTATCAAGATGATCTAGGTAATGAACCTATATGAACCAATAAATAAAAAAGAAAATATGTAGAACAAACATATGAATTGTGGTAGAAAACTAAAACAAAGTAGATACACTAAAAATACTTACAGCAAGAAAAAACATGCATCCACCAATAGTTAATCTATGTTTGTATCTCTTGATTGAAGAAACAAGTTGCTCCAACACAAAACCACACCAATCAAGCTGTGCCACTGAACTTATGTCAACCAAGGAAGGAAAACACCGAGGACTGATGTAAGTACTTGTTGTGGGACAAAGAAAACATGACAGAGCAAATAAAATATACGTCCTTAGAAAATGATCGTCTGCCTTTTTCATTTCTGAAAGTAGTTTAGCAATACTGTTTATTTTAGCTGGTAGACCTTCAGAATAATAGTCATGTTTCATAAAGGTAGTACTTGCTGCATCCATTGTGTACTTCACTTTCTTGTTCCCGTGAGGGATGCCTAGAATGAGTTGGACACTCTTAGCTGTAACGGGAATTTTTGAGCCATTGCTGAACACAAGCTCAGATGTTGAACAATTGAAGTGTTTTGCAAGCCAGTGATAAAGAAGCTGTGGCGGGTTCGTCCGACATTTCAATTTTAGCAAACCACCAAAACCATTCCTTCTAATAAGATCACATTGCTCCGGAGTTAAACTCTTTGTAGTTTCTATAAGTTGAGAAGGAGAGCAGTAACTAATCAAGCCCTGCATAGAAATCAAACACAAGAATCAAAGTTTATATTAATAGGGATTTAGAAAATGTATTGTACCAATCAACAACGTGAAGCAGCTACAAACACCAGTCAAATGCTAGTACATGAAAGCGACAGTAACCTTAGTGGGAATTTTCTTGAGCAAACAATGTATTATTTATTCACCCAAATTTTGCCAAAAATATTGGTGCTCGGCTCAGCTAAGAGCCTAGGAACCTATAAGCATGGGTTACTGGAAAAATCGTTATACTCCTTGATCATCCAGTCACCATTAACAATCAAAGCTGACATAAAGTTGCATGTAAAATCAGAAAGATTCTCAAGTCATCCCCGTGGAAGATTTCTTCTCAAAGATAGTTTCAATATTGTATCTATCAGCGCCCCCACCCCCCCAATATCAACCTTTTCCCTTAACAGTTAGTACACAAACACAGCATCTGCTAATGCTGCATGCATGGAGCCACTTCATAACCACAGGCTGAACACTACTTAGAAATGCAACTATGCATTGTGGTCATACGACATGCGACAATCACATTAAAAAACAGTATCAGAGAAACTATAAGCAAATTAAGGGCATATGTGAGAGGAAGATCACCTGCCCACTGCCTGAATACTTGTGCTTCTTTACGGAGCCTGAATCGGACTCGGATCCATGGAGACTCGACCAACTTCGACGCTTTCTTCTCTTGTCCATGGTCTGGTGGCACACACGAAAACAGGTCAGTTCTGGTCACATAGACGCCCATGTGGAATACACCATCAAATAGCTTCACGTGGTGAAAACAATACTAAAACGATTGAAAAATCATGCAGCGACTGAGTAGAACATCTCACGGATTGCACACATCCAAACATGGATTAGGCCACCAGAGCCGGAGGAGGGAGCTCGCATTTGACGCAATGGTAAAGGGGATAACAAGATGGAGAGGGGGAATGCAGCTTGCTCACCTGCTCTGCCGCGCGCCGTGCTCGACCACGGCGTTGGGGGGCTCCTTCTGCGGCAACCGTACTGGGAATGGGGATAAGGTTCTACGGGTGGGGTTGGGACAGGAGAGATGCGTCAGGCGAGGTGTGATGGCGGGGGAGTTGGGGGGCAATGGTGAGTGGCTTTGGCGTTGGACTGGACGGGGCGGCAGGTGTCCTGCTGCTGAAAGTGAGAGGAGAGACTGCTCCTCGGGACGATGCACCCGTGCCCCTGCCCGAGGACAGGTGCCAATGACATGTGGAGCTCTACGGTGGTGGTAGTATGGGTTTTCTTCCACCTCGGGTTGGGCACCATGTTTCCGTTTCACGGGATCAAAACATTTCCGGCCAAATTTTGGAACTTGCATCAAGTTCATACTAATATGACAGCCGCTTTATCTCAAGGATTTCCAGACTAGGAGTCTTCAGAGTTCATGCGCTGAAGCTTGAAATTTTGAGTACTAAATAAAAGTGTTGCCATCATTTTTTTAAAAAACTTGACGTTAAGTATTTCCTTTAGCTTATTTTTTATTTAAGGCCCAGTTTGGAACGCAGCCGCAGGAATTTCAGAGAAAACGGTTCAATTGCAGCAGGAATGAAGAAGGATTACTCCATTCTAAACGGAGCCTGAGTGTGAATATTTCTCTTCAAAAACCAAGGTAAATGCTTCGTACAATTGAAAAATACACAGACAATTGGCTTCGATGTCCAAAAAGAAAATGATGTGCTTTGTGTTTTTTTTTTCATGTGTAAGTGTTCATATGCTATCGGTATTTTTATGTTTCACCAATTTTTTACGACCAATTGAAAACATGATAGAAGCATTAGACAAAGCATTGAAATATTTTCACTTGACTGAATACAAAGTCGATCTGACTAGCCTTCAAAGCCACACTCCAAATGAACGCATAACAACTTCTCTAAGACAATAAAGACGTGCCACATCATTGGTAAAGTATATTAGTCGATGGAGATCTTAGTTTCTACAGTTTTATTTGGTCTTATTTTATAGTTGCCCATATCAATTGTTGATACAGAACTCCTTTATCGCAGAATTTTAAAATACCATGTATTACTATTCGGAATTACTAAGAATGGCAGAAATAAATTTCTCGACTTTTTTAAAATCAATAAAATTTTATTTCTGTGACAATGGCTAAGAGGTTTATCTATTTTTTCGGCGTAATTTTACCCACAAAGACGAGGCACTTCCGATTGATTTAGGAATGGTTGATAAATTTTAATTTATATTCACATACTTATTGTTTTTTAGAAAATTGAATGCTTAAGAAAGTTAAATTCAAATTCGCATTGATTGTTTCTTAGAATTTTGGTTCCTAATCTCCGTTAAAAAATTGTTGGTTTCTAAATCCAGTCGCACGCGGGACGGTTGTGATCGAACCCCCGTCGAGAAAAAAAAGAAAACCTGTCGAGAAAACCGTAGGGCCCGGCGCAGGGAAAGCAAACGCCACCAGATCGCCACCGCCGTGCGCCGTCGTGTTCCAGCTTCCGTGCGGCGCAAGCCCCAGCGCGGGCACGTCTCCCCTCTCGACGCGATCCAAACAAAGTCCAAGCCGGCTCGCCCCCAACCAAACCTCACCACTTCCCCCCTTCCTCCCCTCCAAAACCCCTGTCCCCTCCGGCCCTCCCGCCGCCGGCTCGCCGGGATCCGACGCGGAGATGCTCGCGCCGCTCCCGCGCCTGACGAGCGCTCTCCGCGGCAACTATGACGCCGATCAGGCCTACCTTCTCCGCAAGCCCGTCCTCCAGGCGCTCACGCTCCGCAGGTGTCACTCCCCCCCTTCCCCTCCCCGCCCATCGATGGTGGCTCACCATCCCCGAACCCCAATTGCTGCGTCAAAACAACCTGACGATTTCGTTTTGCTCGTTGTCTCCGCAGGCCGCATGTCGAGTGGGAGCTCGCCCGGAAGATCGTACCCGGCTGGGACGATGGTAAGGCCTCCGAAGCTCTCGCATCTCGTCCCCACGCTTTTGGTTGCGCAGGCTGGTTTAGGTTTTATGTGGGTCTGGTTGGGCTGTCTCCCTGCGATTCTAATTTTGGTCTCACTGGTTTGAATCGCCGCTCGTGTTTGCAGCTCCCAGCGAAGTGCGCCAAGCTTACAAGCAATTCATTGGGGCCGTGGTGGAGGTGTTGAATGGGGAGGCGGTGTCTGAAGAATTTCAGCAAGTTGCACAGGCTGCATATGCGCTGTTTGGTGGTGATGACACAGAGTATGATGCCACCAAAATAGCCATGGGGAAAAGGTATTAACAGACATGTGGTGGCTAATCCTTTTTGATTGAGGCTCCTTAACTTGTTGGTTCTTTTGGTTTTTTTGCGAATATTGACCTCATGCTGGGAATTTTGATACAAAAGCTTGTGTCATATTGTTCAAGTACCACTAACCTGATTTATTGCATATAGATGTCCTAAGATCTCCTGAATACTGATATGATCAGCATTAGGTTACATAAGTTGTTCATAATATTATCTACATACATGCCTTTGCATCTTGTGATGCTGTAATTTTTTTTTGGGGGTAGATTTCCACTACTTATATTGTGCACATCTTATCCCTTAAGGAATGAATTCGAGAGCCTTGTGGGTTACACTATACAAGACTCGATTTTAAAGAAGCTAGCCCAGTTAGCTCGGAAGCTTGGTTCCCTTCAACAGACAAGCACCCATGAATCTGTTCAAAGAAAAGTAGAGGATGCAGATGAAAATGACAGAAGTGAATTTGGAGCAGACTTTGATTTCAAGCCACCTGCTCGTTTCATTGTTGATGTCTCTCTTGATGATGACATATCCTTAGAAATTGGTGGATCGAGCACCGAACCATTTGAAAAAGGGCAGTATGATGCTTTCTGCACATCGTCAACTCATGATTCAGCTGCTTCTAGGGGTTCTCTGAGTTTGAGGTGGCTAAAAGATCAGTGCGTTTTGATAACGAAAAGTGGTGGCTCAATGCTCTCAGGAGATGAACTGGCAATGGCTTTATGTCGAGTTCTCATATCAAATAAAGCAGGCGACGAGGTTTTTAATATCCTACTGAATTTGTTTTCTCTCTTTGATCTTTGATCATACATTGTTCCTGACATCCTATATTGCAGATAGCTGGTGAACTATTGGACCTGGTTGGTGACGCTGCCTTTGAAACAGTTCAGGATCTTCTTTTGGTAAGAGATACATGCCTTCTCTTTAATCGAAAAGTTTATTTTGCATATAGTTCTTACCATGGTATGGGCCTATGGGGTTCATATCCGTAAAGGTTAGAATGTGGAGAAATATTATTTAATGCACAGTATACATTACATCTGTTAGTCCTGCATCTTGTTTGTAGCATACAAACAAGACATACTCCTGGACTCGATTGCTGGTCACCACTTTTAAATTACACAACACCTACTAAGCGGCTGGTTGTAGAAAGTTGCAGTCTGGCCAGGATTTGGTATCAGACTGCCCAATGGAGGAAACAGGAACATTAGTCGAATGCATTAAAGTTGGTACATGTGATAACATAGTATATGGCAATCCTGAATATTGCATGAATTTTCTTCATTCTTTGCTTCAGAAGCTTTAATTTTTTTGTTTCGACATTACGGTTAAAAAACGTGTGTCTACGGTAAAATAAGAAGAATTTTGATATAGATGCCAAGAAAGTTGAAAAGTAGGCGGCCTCATTGATTTCTGCTTTTAGCGTTTTACTTTTATTTTCATTATATTTGCACTTTATGTAACATTAACAAATCAAATCGTTTCACTCCAACTAGTAATGCTATTTGAATACCATAAAAAATATTCCACTAGGTGGAAAAACTTTCTTCCATGCTTCTTACTAGTTCTACAATAGGTAGTAAAATGGAAAAGATTCAGACCAACCTAGGAGGAACGCGGTATCTTTCAAAGAACAGGTACCCAATTTGTGTCGAAAGGAAAAGGACTCGAACTTAGGTTGTCTGGGCATACATACCACTCCCTTAACCAACTGATATAGGCTGAGTTAGGTATATTAGAACCACAAATTTGTTTTGTAACACTGGGCCCAGCAAGTAGGTTTCCAAGTGGCAGATGCATGCAGCTGCTGTGGCTTAAAGTCCCACTTTGGACATTTTCGAAGTGTGAACTGTGAAGCCCAAAAGTGTTTTTTTTACGCAAAATTGAGAATGAAATCTCAAGTGAGTTGCTACGTGTAACAAGGATACACAGCTCTCCTCCGTGTTTAGAAAGAAGGTTGCTATGTGTTAAGTCCATCTTGCATGAGGATTGGGCATTTGTGATTTTTGGAACCTGGAGTGGTGTATTGCCTGCATCTCCTTCCATGTTTGCTGCTAGATGCGCATCTTAAAGATTGACTTGGCAGCAACTGATATTTCGAGGACAAATTGGAAATATGGCGGCAATGGTTGACCGATATAATGCTAATCTTGTCCTGCAAATTTGTCCCTTAATGCTGATTACTTTGTTAGTTCAGGATTTCCTTTCATGACCATAAAGTAGAAAGCTTCCATTTCTGTCAAATGATTGTCTTCATTTATTTTACATACCATATGACATTGGAATCTTATATGGTTATGTCATGCACTGCAGCATAGGAAAGAGCTGGTAGATGCGATTCAACATGGATTGACGATATTGAAATCAGAGAAATTGTCCTCAAGTAATCAACCAAAGATGCCTACTTATGGCACACAGGTATAGCAACTTCCTTTTTATGTCATTATCAATGTATGACAGATATCTTGGTTAAACATTAAAATGATTTCTCATCAATTATGGCTGCAGGTGACTGTGCAAACAGAACTCGAGCGCCAGCTTGATAAGATTAGGAGAAAAGAGGAAAAACGCGCCAAACGTGGTGCTGACAATGGAACTAATGATATCGGCATTGATGATTTCTCATCCCTTCTCCTGGCAAGTGAAAGAAAACAACCATTTGATGATATGATCGGGACTGGGGATGGGGGGGATAATTTAGCAACTTCCCTTCCTCAAGGTACCACAAGGAAACACATGAAGGGGTATGAAGAAGTTAAGATTCCACCAACTCCAACAGCATCACTAAAACCCAATGAGAAGCTGGTAGGCATATAGTCTTATCCTTTATTTTGCTCTATACATGTTCTTTTGTTTTTATTTGTTGAAGAAATTATTTCTGCCAAATAAATTCACTGAAACATGACAAGTCTTGCATTATTAGAGTTATTTTGAGATGATTATCGAACCTAAAAAACTGATGCCTTTTCTAATTTGACATCTCTTTGCTTATGTGTCCTGCCGACGACCATGGGCCGAATGTTGACATTGTGAAATGATGAGTACTTAGTACCAACGATTAATTTTACTGTTTCTTTATTGATTTTATCCTTGGGTAAAGAAGTCACATTTGCATCCACTCAATATTACAACCCTCCTCTTTCCGATCTCTTTGGTTGGTGAATTGACTTCATCTGCATCAATCATATTTACTTTAGCATTAGCAGATTGGTCATGATTACTGGAGCCTTTTGTTGATAACTGTGGATTTTTCCCCCCAGATTGAAATAAGAGAACTGGATGAGTTTGCTCAAGCTGCCTTCCAGGGATACAAGTCGCTCAATCGCGTGCAGAGTCGTATTTTTCAAGCCACTTACTACACCAATGAGAATATTCTGGTATGCATCCGAGTCACGTCTATACAGCTGTGCCTTAACTAATGACTTTTGTGATTATGTGCACTTCTGCTGTCATATCTAACTTGCACAATTTTTCAGGTTTGTGCTCCCACAGGTGCTGGCAAAACTAATATAGCAATGATTGCAGTTCTTCATGAGGTACACAGCCTGGACTTTGTCCTACAAGTTGCTAAATTTTAAGATGTTTTTTCTGGGATCTTTTTTTCCTTATTGGAAAATTATTTGGTTGTTGTATTGACACATTTCTTTTACAGGTTAAACAACATTTCAGGGATGGCATTTTGCACAAAAATGAGTTTAAGATAGTCTATGTTGCTCCAATGAAGGTATTCTTTATGTTCTTGAATCTGTTCTTGTTGGACATTCAGGCAGCTGTTAAATTTTGCATTCTTTGTTATTTAGGCCTTGGCTGCAGAGGTAACGGCAACATTTAGCCGGCGATTATCTCCATTGAACATGGTTGTTAAAGAACTTACAGGAGACATGCAGTTGACCAAAAATGAGATTGAAGAAACACAAGTATGTTCTTTCGTTGTCCCATTCTTTTAACTTGTGCTCTGAGCTGTACTTATCTGGTGTGTCATGCAGATGATTGTAACCACTCCTGAGAAGTGGGATGTCATTACACGCAAAAGCAGTGACATGTCACTGTCAATGCTGGTCAAGCTGATAATCATTGATGAAGTGCACCTACTAAATGATGAGAGAGGTTCAGTAATTGAGGCATTAGTAGCTCGGACTCTTCGCCAGGTAATTTTCTCCTTTCCTTCAGTAGGAACAACTCTCTGATTTGATGATTGGAAAAGAGAGAGTAACTTTATTTTTTCATAATATTATTTATTGCAAGGTGGTTTCATATTTATGAACTGATTGAACGTGACAGGTTGAGTCGATGCAATCAATGATTCGCATTGTTGGCCTATCTGCTACCCTCCCTACTTACCTAGAGGTCTGTTGCCTACTTACCTTAAATAGCATGGATGTATGCTGCCTAAACTTCAATCAAATAATGTTTTGAAGCTTCACATTTTCAGGTTGCCCAATTTCTGCGGGTTAATCCGGAAACTGGCCTTTTCTATTTTGACTCAAGTTACCGTCCAGTTCCTCTTGCTCAGCAGTACATTGGTATCAGTGAAAGGGATTACAACAAGAGAAATGAACTATTCAATACTTTGTGCTATGAGAAGGTATATTTTTCTTTGATAACATGGGTCTATATGGATTTCTCCATTCATACCTATCTTTAACATGTACCTCACATTAACAGGTCGTGGAGTCCATTAAGCAAGGTTACCAAGCATTGGTTTTTGTTCATACTCGTAAAGATACTGCGAAAACTGCTAGAACCCTGGTAAGTCATGTTTATATTTTTTGCGAGGCATCACCTAATTGCTTTGACTGCAGTGGCATTACTAATATTGGTTCCAAACTGTTTGCTATTTCATTATGTGTCGGAATGTTACTGTTATGATGCCATACTTGTATATTTTCAAGAATAGTCCCGCATCTTCTTAAGATGTATTGTGGAGCATGTGCTGTATCTTTGATTGAAATAGGGCAAATATATTTTTCACTGATCTGTCTATTATCACATATAGTTGCTGATATGTATGATCTTTCCATGTGTTTTCTCCTTATGTGCTATTTATGCAGTTGCATATCAGAAAGCTTATGATTTTACATCCATTTCACACGCTATTCAGATTGACCTAGCTGCAAAAGCGGGGGAACTAGAGCTATTTTCAAATGCAGAACATCCTCAATTTGAATTAATCAAGGTATATAGTTACCATTCATGGTTTTAGTGTTAACCTTGATCTAGTAACTATTGCTTACTAGTAGTCTCATGGTTGCAGAAAGATGTCAGTAAAGCAAAAAGTCGTGAAGTTGTTGAGTTTTTCGAATCTGGATTTGGCATACATAATGCTGGAATGATACGTTCTGACAGAAGTATGATGGAGCGCTTGTTTGCTGACGGGCTTTTGAAAGTAAGATTCTTTTGCATACTCCACTATAGTCTAGTTATATGCTAATTTATTTCAATTTTAGGTACTTGTCTGTACAGCAACATTGGCTTGGGGAGTGAACTTGCCAGCTCATACAGTTGTTATAAAGGTTAGTATCTATTTTCAAATATTTTTGGGTCCTAAACTATAACTGACGTACATGCATATAATACTGGTGGCTCGAAAGAAATAAACAATTTCCTCAGCATATTTTATGACTTGCTCATCGACTTAAATATATGTATACTGATTTTAATATATTAAATTAGTATTTTGTGTTTTTTATGTTAAGGAAAACCCTATGACTAGGAGAAGACACTAATACCCTTAACAGTTTACTAGTAATTCTTACTTTTGGAGATAAATTTACATCAGTAGAAATTAGTACATAACAATCTTGCTAGTTAAGTGCTTAATGACAGATTCTGCATGAATATCTTTGAGTTTTGATTAACTGGTTTGATGGATGAGCATCACAACCCCTTTGTTTCTTTCTTACATCTTCGGTGTTCAGAGGATTCCGAAACATGCATGTTTCCAATTATTGTTAGCACTGCACATTGCCGAGTAAATAATTTATTCCCGCCTACAGGGCACACAACTGTATGATCCTAAAGCTGGGGGTTGGCGAGATCTGGGGATGCTTGATGTGATGCAGGTACCTGCCTGAACTCGTCATGATTCTATATTTTCCTGTTCATTCTTCCAGCCAAAGTCTCAAATGCTCATGCATTTTTTCCCTCTTTCCTTTTTGTAGATCTTTGGACGTGCTGGAAGGCCACAGTTTGACAAAAGTGGTGAAGGAATCATCATTACAACACATGACAAATTGGCTTATTACTTAAGATTGTTGACAAGTCAGCTTCCGATAGAGAGCCAGGTTAGCATAATTGGATGTTGGGAACATCAGTGAAACTGTCCGTTTTCAATATTGGATAAATTAGTATAAGGCCATTTTTTTTACGTGAAAGTATAAGGCCATTATCTAGGGGTATTATCCTAACATGAAGTTGTTGGATAAGGTATTAATTGTATATGTCCCTCTCAAACAAACTCCGATCATTTGATCATGTTTTAAATTACCCCATCCAAGGGGTGGAACGGACTATGTCCTAGTTGTTTACTGTGATCCTATTACTATTTTTGAGGACTTGGGGCACTGCTAATTTGCAAAGGTTTTCTTTCGTACTTTGCTTGTGGTGTGCGTTTTTTTGATTGTTCATCCTTTCCATCCACAGTTAATTTGTAGTTAATCATATTCATCTTGCAGTTCCTTGGGTCTTTGAAAGATAATTTGAATGCTGAGGTTGCCTTGGGCACTGTAACAAATGTGAGGGAGGCCTGTGCGTGGCTTGGATATACGTACTTATTTATAAGGATGAAGACTAATCCTCTGGTGTACGGTATAGCTTGGGAAGAGGTAACATTTTCTCCATTATTTACACCCTCAATAGATGTCACTGTTGCGTAAAAAATTTGAATAAGACGAGCGGTCAAACGTGATGTCGAAAAATCAACAACGACATCTATTTATGAACAGAGGGAGTATTATATAACATAGGCTTATCTGTGAAGGATGTATGTAGTTTGACATTTGTATTATATTACTAAGTAATACAAATGACCGACAGTATTTGTGCATAATTACTATTCAGATATATGATATCACCCAAGTCCTTTTTATCCATGAGTACTCTGGATATATGACATTTTCCACAATAATTTCTTTATCATGACACAAGAAAGACGTTTTTCCCATCTTTTGAATAAGGGTGGGGAATTCATTGCACATGTGATGTCTGATCTTCCTTTGAGTTCAGACTTTTAATGTTTCAAAGCTCTAACTTCTAGCTCATATTTAAGGTTTATGGAGATCCTTCAATGGGTTCCAAGCAAAGAGCATTCATTGTTGATGCTGCACGTGCGCTAGACAAAGCTAAGATGATGCGCTTTGACGAAAAGAGCGGCAACTTTTATTGCACAGAGCTTGGTCGAATTGCAAGCCACTTTTACCTTCAGTACTCCAGTGTTGAGACATACAATGAGATGCTTCGACGTCACATGAGTGAAAGTGAGGTATGACATTACCTTTTAAATGTTTATCAGAGCTGATCGAAGAACTACTAACCTCTTATTAAAAAAAAAGGAATTACTAACATGTCTGGAACTACCACAGGTGATTACTATGGTGGCCCATTCCTCTGAGTTTGAAAATATTGTGGTAAGAGAAGAAGAACAGGATGAATTAGAAAACCTTGCCAGGAAAGCATGCCCGCTAGAAATTAAGGGTGGCCCGACTGACAAACATGGGAAAATTTCTATTCTCATACAGGTTACTTGCTGAGAACTGTTGCTCATTAAATTTAAACTAAAAACATCTTATAATTGATGTATTTGATAAATTTTGTAGGTTTACATTTCCCGGGCTCCAATTGATAGTTCCTCATTACATTCTGATGCTCAGTACATTAGTCAAAGTTTGGCTCGCATTATGAGGGCATTGTTTGAGATTTGTCTTCGTCGAGGGTGGTCTGAGATGTCATCCTTGTTATTAGAATATTGCAAGGCTGTGGACCGTAAAATATGGCCCCATCTCCATCCACTTAGGCAGTTTGATAGGGATCTTTCTCCTCAGGTTTGCTATCAGTCATCATTACATCACTTTTCTTGTTTCCCTTATTTTTGAAATGTAATTCTTGCTCTCTGGATTAGATATTGTGGAAACTTGAGGAAAGAAATGTTGATCTGGATCGTCTTTATGAGATGGAGGAAAATGAAATCGGAGCTCTGATCCGTTTTTCTCATCAGGGAAAAGTACGGCCTCACTTTACATGTGGTGCTTTTATGTTTGTTTTGAATATTTTGATCTACTGACTAATTAAATTTATATCCTTTATTTCTTTTGCTGAAGTTGGTTAAGCAATATGTTGGATACTTCCCATACGTCAACTTGTATGCGACAGTGAGCCCAATTACCAGGACAGTTCTTAAAGTAAGAGCCCAATTGTTATTTTGAAAGATATCTTGGTTTAAAGTAATTAATTATGAATTTCTTATGTCGCTTCTTTTTTCTAGGTGGACCTGAATATAACTCCTGAATTTGTGTGGAAAGATCGTTACCACGGCATGTCAGAACGATGGTGGATTATTGTTGAGGTTTGTTAGTGTACATGTAATTTGGTTATGCACACGTGGCAACACCATTGTAGAGATGTAGCAAAATCACGGAAACTTATTTCATCTGCTTTTCCACTATTTTACTGTCTTGTTGCCATGACATTTTTTTTTTGTCAGAGGCTGCTTCCTCTCTATTGTTGTATTCCTTGCTGTTCTGTTAGTATGGAACCATATATAATACAATTATATTTGTTTGATTCATGTATGACATTGAACAAATGATTTGAAAGATAGCAACTGCGGAGAGTTATGGATTCCATCATCTTCTTAAGGAACCTTTTATGTCTGCTGCAATTTGCATGCAGTTTCTTTATTTGTTATATAAGTTTTACATCTTCTCGTTGCATGTTTTCAAGTGAATTCTGTTGTGCAATTCCTATTGCAGGCATGCATAGGCCACTAACAGTAACATTCTATTTTCCAGGATTCGGAAAATGATACCATTTATCATTCGGAACTATTCACTCTAACAAAGAAGATGGCTAAAGGAACACCTACTAAGATATCTTTTAATATACCAATATTTGAACCTCATCCACCACAGTACTATATACGAGCCATATCAGACTCATGGTTACATGCTGAATCTCTCTTTACTGTTTCTTTTCATAATTTGACCCTGCCGCAGGTAAGCTTAGTAATAGCATATAGCATCTCCATAATGTTTAATTTTCATTATCATATACTGAATTTTGTATCGGTTTTCCACACAGACACAAATAACACACACTGAACTTTTGGACTTGAAACCTCTTCCACTTAGTGCTCTTGGCAGTAAAATGTACGAGGATCTGTACAGGTTCTCCCATTTCAATCCGATACAAACTCAGGTGAATTTTGGAATCCAGTTATCTTTCATTTGTGCAGTCTATGACTCCGTGTTCTGTGTGCAATGGATTGTAATTATATATTGTAACTATCTACTTGCTGTATAATGCCAATGCATATTTTGTACTGTTAAGAGCTGTAGACAGCTTGCTGAGAATTTCACTTTTGTATATAAACTATTAAATTGCTACCCCTTTTCTTTTCCAGGCTTTTCATGTTCTCTATCACACTGATAACAATGTACTCTTGGGAGCTCCAACAGGGAGTGGCAAGACAATTTCCGCAGAACTAGCAATGCTTCATCTTTTCAATACACAGCCAGACATGAAGGTTTGTATATTGAGTTCCAATATAACTGACCTTTTTGTGGGATACTGGCGCTCATTTATTTTAATATCTCTTCAGGTAGTTTACATTGCTCCACTAAAGGCTATAGTGCGAGAAAGAATGAATGACTGGAGGAAGCGTCTTGTAAATCAGCTTGGGAAAAAGATGGTACATAGCGCTCCATAACTTTTCTATTTCTCCAGAACATCACTATATGTATTCATTGAAAGTAATCCTTGTTTTTAGGTTGAAATGACTGGTGACTTCACTCCGGATATGATGGCCCTATTATCAGCTGACATCATAATTTCTACCCCTGAAAAATGGGATGGGATTAGTCGAAGCTGGCATAGTAGAAGTTATGTTATGAAGGTTGAAACCTCTCTGTCATATATTAGTTACTTAGTTATCCTTTCTTTCAATCTGTAGAATATGTATATAAAAGATGATTTATACCTATAAGATTGTTGATAGGTTGGGCTCATGATACTGGATGAGATACATCTTCTGGGAGCTGACCGTGGACCTATCCTTGAGGCATGCTTTCTGGAACTTTCATACGAAGTTCACTCATTTTTATTGTCCCTAAAATTATATATATCATTATTCGTATGTTTTTTTATGCAATGACTCGTATCAGCCTTGTGTTTGTTGTGTTCTTTTCTTTTGAAGAGTTGCTCTCTCTGTCAATTGTAACCATAATGGAACTGTCTTTCAGGTCATTGTATCAAGAATGCGATATATATCATCACAGACAGATCGTTCAATTCGGTTCGTTGGTTTGTCGACAGCATTAGCAAATGCTCGGTATGTTCAGGAGGGATTTTTTTACCGTGTGATTTTTCTCTATGTATATATCTCTTATAATCGGATAGTTTTATAGAGCTACGCACATGCATCAAAATAATCTCCCCATGAACCGTGAGCAGCTTATGTCAACTAGCATGAGCAGTCACTGGTGTTCGGAAACTTGCAATCATGATCAATGGTTTATTGACATGCTTGCAATAAAGTGTAATTATCCTAGAATATGAAACCCTAATTTATATTAGTATACCATGTGTACCTACATGACAACTGGAGCGCTTTTCCTTCATTGGCTAACGATTTGAGGCCGTCACAATATTTCAGTGATTTAGCTGATTGGTTGGGTGTTATGGATGACGGTCTATTCAATTTCAAGCCTAGTGTGAGACCTGTTCCCCTTGAAGTACATATCCAGGTAAGTAATTTCTGTTGTTGCCTTAAGTTCCTATTCTGATTCATAATGTATTGGTGCTGGCACTTTCCGGTAGAGCCAGTTCTTCATACATTGGTTTTGTGTTGGCTAGCATGTCCTGGAAAAAGCCTTCACCCACTATCATTTGGTGTACTCTAGGGGTGGTCCTTTCTGAAAATGGCACAAATACGGGCAATTTAATGTTCAGTTTGCTATTATTTTGATAAATATGGCTATATTCCAAAGCTCCCTACCTCGTGGAAAGATGACTGTGTTGTTTGTTTGAAGCAGGAACATTTTTGATATATCACAACAAAAAAGCTTGTATGATAGATTCATGTTGCCTTTATTCGTGTAACAGGGATATCCTGGGAAGTTCTACTGTCCAAGAATGAATAGCATGAACAAACCGGCATATGCAGCCATATGCACTCATTCACCCAATAAACCGGTTCTCATTTTTGTGTCATCACGTCGACAGACGAGACTTACTGCTCTTGATATCATTCAGGTGGAATACTGCTTTAGATTTGTAGTACTAGATGGATATGTAGGTTGCTGCTACCTTACCTTTTTAATGTGTTCTGCATGTAGCTGGCAGCATCAGATGAGAAACCAAGGCAGTTTCTGAGCTTGGAGGATAACTCTCTAGACATGATTCTTTCACAAGTTTCTGACACTAATTTGAGACATACTCTGCAATTTGGCATAGGCCTGCATCATGCAGGATTAAATGACAGAGACAGGTCTTTGGTTGAGGAACTCTTTTCAAATAACAAGATTCAGGTGTGCTATGTTTTCATACTATGTTTCTCGTTAAGCATGTTATTCATTTTCACCATGGCTGTAATATTTTTGAGGAAAACTTTAGTTTTTGGTATTGCTTGATGTTTTTGCCAGGTACTTGTATGTACTAGCACATTGGCTTGGGGTGTCAATCTTCCAGCTCACCTGGTCATAATTAAGGTGGCATATTGCCTTGCTCTTTCTTTCTTAAATGGTGATCTAAATGCTAACTCATTTTATGTGTTTCTTGCAGGGCACTGAATACTACGATGGAAAAACAAAACGATACATCGATTATGATATTACAGATATTTTACAAATGATGGGTCGTGCAGGTCGACCTCAATATGACCAACATGGCAAAGCTGTTATTCTTGTTCATGAACCAAAAAAGAGCTTTTACAAGAAGGTTGCATATCTTTTTCCTCTCTGCTAAGGAACAATCTAATGCATATTTGTTGAGTTTAACACTACATATTATAACTTACAGTTCCTCTATGAACCATTTCCTGTGGAAAGTAATCTGAGGGAGCACCTGCACGATCACATAAATGCAGAGATAGTTTCTGGTACCATCAGCAATAAAGAGGAGGCAATTATTTATCTCACCTGGACTTACCTATATCGCAGACTGGTATTACTCTTATAAATCTGTTTCAATACATTGTTTATGTCGCTGCAACTTACTCAACGAGGCAAAATTCTGGGCGCAGACTCATTCACACGTTCCAGATTCCTTTCCATGTCTGTATTGATTGTTTGGAATGTACATTTTCCTAATTATTTAGGGATAAAACCTTGACCGGGACCATAACGGTAAAAACATGTGGATAATATTCGACAATTGATGAAGGGATGTAAAACCTATCTTATGAACATGCTGATTAAAATTTATTGCATCAAAGTGATCTGCTGTTAAGGAAGAAGATAATTAGTCAGAACCTTTCATACATGGAATTCATTTAATTCGATTTTGTTGCTACATGGCAGGTTGTCAATCCATCTTATTATGGGTTGGAAGATACTGAAACAAACACCTTGAACTCTTATCTCTCAAGGTGGGAATTGAGGACTTCATTAAGCCTAGGTCTTGACTAGCTTACAACAGTTGATTAATTTGTGTTACCCATTTCATCTATACAGGTTAGTTGAAACTACATTTGAAGATCTTGAGGACAGTGGATGCATAAGAGTGGATGACCACTCTGTGAAGTACTTGATTTTGGGAAAAATAGCTTCACAGTATTACCTTAGTTACCTTACTGTTTCAATGTTTGGGTCAAATATTGGTCCCAACACATCATTGGAAGTAAGTTTTTGTTCTTATTCCTAAGTTTATTGTTTACTTTAGTTTTTGTGCCAGTTAATTCGGAATGGCAATAACAAATAGCTTTAATCATGTTTCTAGGCATTTGTTCACATACTATCAGCTGCTGCAGAATTTGATGAGCTTCCTGTTCGCCACAATGAGGTAGTTTTTCCCTTTCCTTTTGAAGAAGCGAATAGCATACTCAATTTTGTATCATAGAATGATTGAGCTGATGATTTGCAAATGCATCTTGGTTACCTTGAGAAATGACAAACCCTGCCAATTTTTGGACAGAAATAAAAATTGACAAAATTATGACTGATCAATTTCCTCACCTTCCGTGGCATGAGATAAATGCTGTAGGAGAGGAATTGAATTTATTACGGCTAGAGTCCTGATTCTGAACTTGGTTCTCATCGTGATCTTTTCTCTGCATTTGTGCTCTTTGCGATGTCAGGATAACTTGAATCGAACGCTCAGCGGAAAGGTCCCTTATCCAGTTGATCAGCACCACCTTGATGACCCACATGTTAAGGCCAGCTTACTCTTTCAGGTGCTGGGATTTGCACATATGATTGAAATAGGAGTATTATTTTATTGTTTTTTAAGGGCTATTTTATTAGTTATTACCAGCATTTTCATTTGGTAGCATTTGGATGCATAATGAATTGTTAATTATCATTTTCGTTTCTTTCTATTTCTGTCTTGCAGGCGCATTTCTCCAGAACAGAATTGCCAATTAGCGACTATGTCACTGACTTGAAATCAGTTCTTGATCAGAGCATCCGTATTATACAGGCCATGATTGATATATGTGCTAATAGTGGTTGGCTTGAAAGTGCATTGACCTGCATGCATCTCTTGCAAATGATCATACAGGTAAAATTGGTGTGCCAAACTTTTCTTAAAAGGTATCCAGGTGCTGTATTGGAGGATCCGAATCCAATTGTACTAATACTAGTATTGGAATTCTAAACATACATATCTTCTCTCCTACATGTTCGAGAAAAAAAAAGTTCTTTGACCTTCTTTTTAATTTTGTCAGGGTCTCTGGTTTGAGAGGGATTCGTCACTTTGGATGTTACCATCCATGAATGGTAATATTCTAGACCATCTCAATGAGCGAGGAGTTTCAACAGTCCCAGCCTTGTTGAATCTTTCCCGTGAAGAACTGCACAGGTTACTTCAACCGATTGCTGCATCAGAGTTGTATCAGGTGCTTTTTAACAATATACTTTAACTTTGGGAGACTAATTGTTTTTTTTTACATCAACACTTCTCTTTTACATCAACACTTGGTACCATCTATAATTTCTGAGTGATCACCTAGTTAAAAGTATATTTCCTTGTACCAACAAAGTATTGATTATCATCACTCTGTTTCTCTCCTGACTATGCATATTTATTGTGCAGGACCTGCAACATTTCCCTCGTGTTGATGTAAAAGTTAAGCTTCAGGATGAACATGTGGGGCAACCTCGAACTCTAAACATCAGAGCACAATTGAAAAATTTACGTCGTTCAACATCAAGAGCATTTGCTCCTAGATTTCCCAAGGTCAGTAACTGTATGATTTACGAGAACAAACGTAACTTAGAGAGCTCATTTGTAAAGATATTACATCACAGAGATTGGTGCAAGGGAAACAAAATTTAGTAAACCTCCAATGATGCTGTAGGAATCCCTTTGGTCGGATACTTGGATCAGCTATTTTAGTGATTCTGAAAAACAGTAGTACCGTTACAGTGTGTGATGTGGCAGTATTGCAGGTTGACAAATAAATTATTTCATGTTATACCTGCAAACTTTGTGCTCCATATTAACACTGAATTAACATACTCACATGATCTTTTTTTTATATTTATATTTGATAAATTTGAACATGATCCAGAATGGTTTCCCTTCGAATCTTCAAAATGGAGCAAATGGTTAATAAAGTTTAATTACTGCAACCAGTAACCTAGTTCATAACTCCGGTCTGATTGGTATTCCAAAACTGTTTTACAATGCTCTGAAATGCTGTAATTGGTTTAGTTGATCTATGCAATATTGGATGTTTGTAAATTTAGTTGAGTAGACATGTTTCTAAGAGTATTGCTGTTTTGCATGCTTGTAGGAGTTTTATGATAATAATTAACCATGGTATCAATCCATCAGCTTCGTAATTTCCTCTTTTACCTGTTCAGGCTAATGTCTGTTGTTGAGCTTAATGGTTACTTTTTAATCCTTTGATATTTTTCTCTAGGCTAAACAAGAAGCTTGGTGGCTGGTCTTGGGGAATGCTACTAGTTCAGAGCTGTATGGTCTGAAAAGAATTAGTTTTGCAGATCGTGTGGTTAACACTCGCATGGAATTGCCACAGATGTTCAATATACAGGTAATGATAGTCTACCGCGTGTGAATGAGTTTTGCTAGGGTAGTTTTGAAGATCTTCTCTTCTTCTTTCGGTAACTCGTGTAAGCCATTCCGTGGGTTACAAAGTTGGCTGTTATTTCTGTCAGTCTCGTCTCATTTTCTACTTGATAACAAATTGAGCAGCACGCTGAATTTAACTAGTCTTAACATGCCTTTTGGCAAGGAAAGCTTTGATTTGTTCCGTTTTCTGGTTTAAGATAGATTGTTTTTAGATGTACAGAAATTTGTGTGAATTCCCATGTCTCTTATGGTTTTGGGACCTTTTTATTCCAATGTGTTCTTAGATGATAGCTGGCCGTTCTACTTCTAACCTTTTGTATTTCTGACGAGGGAATTTTGTTTCAGGAAACGAAGCTGTTTTTGGTGTCGGATTGCTACCTAGGGTTTGACCTGGAGTACTCTCTTGAGCGTCTCATCTAGGGTTGAGAGCTCTTGTTCAGAGTTCGGTGCTGTAATAACACCGGAAGGATTCATCTGAGGTCTCCCTACTAGGCAGCGAGATCCTCTGCCTAACTCCCGACCAGTGGCCCCGTGTTCATACGTGGCCCGCATGTCAGTGACCCACAAGGCACGTGGAGTACCATAGAGGAACCTCTTCCCCTACTAGGTAGTCTACAACTGGGTAGTCTACTCCAGCAATTTTTTGTATATAAAACTTTTGGAGAGCGACTAGTCTGTCCTCTCCACTGGCGTTGCTGTTTCCTAGTCTAGTACTCCCTCTGTTTTTTATTATATGACACCGTTGACTTTTTTCGTTACTTTAATCATTCGTCTTATCTATAAATATTTGGTAAATAACTAAATGTATAAGTTAACTTTAAAGTGCTTTTGATGATGAATCCAATGATAATCATTTCACATTAAAAAATAATTATTTAAATCTATATTGTTGGTTAAAGTTCAACAAAAAAGTCAACGCCGTCATATAATTAAAAACGGAGATATCTTTGATTAACAATGCAGGAACTGATCGCTGTCTCCACTGGTATTTATTGCTTGTAGCGATATACGATTTTCATTGTTGTAAGCGACGCGCACTCAGACATCACAAATATTCACGCCTCGGTTTTATGCACAAGCTTGTGGTATGATAATTAGGTATGAGCAATCAGACACCACAGTTGGCAGCACTTGCAATCCAGTGGGGCGAAACTAAAGGTGCGAGACAGTTCAGCCAAGAATAATGAACAGATAATTGGACAATAAAGTAAATAATAACTCAGCAATTTTGGCACTTTAAATTTACAGGAACCCGTTAGCGTTTGAACATCACGGGTACATCACATGAATTTCAAAGCACTTCACCCGCCACTTCCATGAATGCTTTTAGCACTACATAATACTAGCAATTAACTGCTGACTAACAACGGTGGTCAGTTAGGCTGGACACACTAGCCAATTTGCATCCCATCCTACAGGAACAAAAGAACCCAGAGAGGTTCGCATTATTATCTCCCACTCTAACCTGCCAAGACTCCATCATGGATGGACAGAAAGGCCGACAGATAGCGAAGAAGTTTGCTAGATGTACTAATCTAGTAAGCATCAATTTCTCTAACAAACTCTGAAGCTAATTGCTCTTCAATTCTTCATCAGAAAAATGATGGGAGGTCTGCAGTCTTTCCCTAACTTTCCACAATATACAGGGGCCTATACTCAATACAAGGGGCAAACAACAACAGAGCACCCGAGTTTCTTGGCTGGATTGTCTCCCTTGGCATCTCCGACTCTCCATGGTATTGTGATGGCTGCGCCTCGCGAACTGCCCCCTAATAGTATGACTCCCGTATAAAAGACCATGCTTTGCATGGAAGCAAGGAGCATTTGGAATCACAGGGTGCAGTTGAAGATGATCCGAGCAGCTGTAAAACAATGCAATAAATCAGAGCACTAGAGCGATAAACAGTATGCCCCGTCAGGAAGATTTCCAGGCACTGCAAAAGACATCACATGTCTTTCAGGAAAAATTCTCCGAGGAATCATTTCTGAACCCGCTGACCCCTCAACAGCCGCTGCATGATTCCGTCCATGGAATCTTCCCAAACGATTTACAATCGAGATTCTCTCCAAATCTTGGCACTCAAGTTGCACATCGAGCATGGAAGCCCTCTTGTTCAAACTGCAACAAGAGGTAGGATGAAATCTATAAAAATGGTGTTCTGTGACTCAGCTAAATAATAGACATGAAACTGTCTTAGACATCATAGGGGTACAGGTGGTAACAGCTGAAACATCCTTATAAGTGGGTTGGGAACTGGCATCAACTATTCAAGTAAAATAAACATCATAAACAGGTCACAAAATGCTATCAAGATTTAAAAGTTCAATGTGGTTTAAAGAAATATCATAAAAAGGTCACAAAATGCTGTCAAGATTTAAAAGCTCAATGTGATTTACATCTGCACACATAAAAAAGTAATGGTAATTATTTTATTGTGCAAGAAATGAAACGTGTGATACAAAACGTAAGAAATGTAAGGGAAAATAGAGGTTTAACTTTCCACTAATACTACAGATGAAGCATGGGAAACAAAATCAAAATATGAAGTGCAATCATATTCATATCAAACCATATTGGCAACATATCAAGCCCAACGACATTTTGAGGTGCAATTATGCCATCATTTTTCTGATTGTGCGTCAAATTAACCAGAATTCTGAAGTTTCATGGCACCCTTAGAATGCAGTTTGAAGGTCAAACTGGTTAAGAGAATTAAAAGAATAAGGCGGCTTTGAGTAATAATGGTTTTTATTTCTTTGTCCTCTAGTTTTACTGATTTTGGACCTAAAACTTTCAATATACACACAATATGTGAGAACTTACATCTATTTCATATTGATCGGTGTCAAAACAAACTTTGGTCACATGAATGCACTTTATCAGTGTTGCGCTTGATATGTTTCCAAAAATATTATTAGTGCTGCTAGAAGTTCCATGCACTCTTTTTTAGCATTGAAGTATGCATTATAACAAGCTTGTTAAACATAAATGCATCAATACTAACACTCCTTTTTGACAGAGGTGATGCATGGTTAGGAGGAACAATAAAGCATAAAATGTAAACAAGAACCAGGGCAGGATCTTCATACCTCGTAAAGTCGTTTTCCATTTTCCGGATTCTTCCAATGAAGACTTCCACAGCCTTTGACAATTTTTCTTCCATTTTCTTCACACTCATCGTTTGTTCAGATGGGCTAGTCAAAGATAAAGTCAGAAAGGAAATAGTAAAACAATAAAGTTTATGCAAATAAGTAGTAGTGTATTTGTAAGGAATAAGCAAAAACACATAATACTGATTATTTACTTATGGGAAACTTACTTGTTTTCATCATCCACAGAGGAGCAAGAGTTATACAATGAAGATGATGCCATGCTGCATGCGTCCCTCAGTGTCAACATAGATAGAGTGTATGTTGCGCTTTCATAAGCTGATGCAGCTTGTGCTCTTAGAATGGTTGCTGGTATAGCAGGGAGAAGTTGCTGAATCAACTGGGTGCTCAAAATCAACCTTTTCCGTGGTAAATAATTTAGAGGACCATCGTCTAGAATTTCTGCTTCGTCCTGTTATGCAATTGTAGTTGGGCATCAAGGTTAAACTCTGAACCAGTATGAGAACCAAAGTAACTGAAACTGTAGAGTTGCACTAACCTTCTCGATTAATCTATTGGCTGCCCAAGCCCATTCCATCTCGGACGTGCTGTGAATAAAGTGAAGATTTTCATATTCGATAGCAATATAAAAACCATACAGAAAAATAATCCGCTGAATAAAGAAATATGAAAATCACAAGGAATATAAACTGAAAAGGTAGAATATTACCTGATGTTTCTCATTTTTTGTGGACCTTCAATTATTTTATGCCATGAAACAAGCGCGGACTCCATAGATTTACGCTTCTTAGGCCTTCTCATCATGGAAGTTGCTTTTACATTGGAAGAAACCAAAGCATCCACTTTTGTTGATGGGGGGTAGTGCCCAGGCCTAACAGGCTGGCCAGATTCAACTCTATGTTCAGAGTTGTTGTCAATATTCCAAGAAGCTTTCGGAAAATTATATGGCAACGGTGTGGTCTTCTGTGCATTGAGCATTGCAAGATTCTGACCATTTCTGTAGTTTCCATAATGTCCAAACCAAGAAGGTGCCATTTGAGGGTTTATCCTAGGTCTCTCACTTCTTTCAACAGAATTTGATGCTGAATTCACACCAATAGGCTGAGCTTGGTTTTGATGATCATTCTGTGCAGTAACCATAACATGTGATTGACGCTCTCCAGAAGGAAGCTGAGGAGGCACGCTAGGATTTCTCTCTTCACTCCTAGAAGCAAAGCTCAGCATTTTCATGTCTGAAGGGAATGACCCTGGGACGCCAGGGCTTCCCATGTTATCCGTGGATAACTTGGTTGAGTTAGTGGATACATGTGCAAACCTCTGACCAGACTTCCAGTCAACAGATGATGCATCAGAACCAATCTCAGGATTTATCGTCTTCCCAACTGCATTGCCTGGATCGATATCCGTGTGCCTCATGGCTTGCACTTGATGCAGAAGAGAGTAATTTTGCTGCTGGATGTTTGAAGGCGCAGGGCTTCCATGTAACACAATGCCACCACCATTATGTGCAGTATTGTGGGAAGCACTCATAGCCTGGAAGTTAACCCCTGGGTTCTCCCCTTGTTTAGCACTCATGATGCCTTGCTGACGCAACTGTGCAAATGATGAAACAGGATTGGCATAGTTCCCATCTGAGGAAGGCTTCTGCACAGATCCGTTCCCTCCAGATACAGTAGGTGCTGTTGACTCAAAGTTTGCCTTCTGAGAAGGGGCTAACCCTGAATCACTGTCCACAGCTTGTTTTGTATCTTGACTCTGTGAGTTCGCTGAACTTGTCGTAACATCGGGTGGAGTTCCTGCTTTTTGCCCTTGATCGTCAATCTTTTGAGAGCTCCATAGGTTAGAAGCTCCGGCATTGTTTGGAAACATCATAGACTGGAGTATGTTGGGCGTAATCTTGTTAGCCTGCATACCAGCTAGACGCTGTGCTGATATATTTGTCCATACATTCTTGAAAACTGTTGCAGAGCTGCCTTGCTGAGGCTGCTGCTGCATGGATGCAGGACCAGATCTTGCCTCCGCTGCAGGATATTGCTGGCCTGAACTTAACTGGGGGAAACGCCCAAGCGGCTGTCCAGTATTGTCTGTTTCTGAAGTGTGAAATGATGAAGATTGCGAATTTGGATGGGGCGGCGTCATAGATTGGCTAGCGGTGGATGGTAACTGTGTCCGTTCATCCTCCTGTGCTGAGTTGTCAGATTGCTTGCCATCAGTGTTAGTCTGACTAGACCACAAATGACCTGAAGATGATTGTCTCTGGGATGGTGGAGCTAGTCTCAATCCATATCCTTGCATCGTAGGCTGGTTAGGTTGTTGCTGTCCAGAAACAATCCCGAGGGTATTGTTTGGCATGTCAGCAGTAGCATTGCTATTTCTTGAGTTGTCAACCTTATGAAGAAGCTGAAGCATATGTTGACTACAAAAAAATGTATATTTATCAGGCCACTTGTGAAGAAATGCAAGCATGTTATGGCAACATAAAACAATGTTTTTATTAGCTAATTATTCCACGAAAGAACTCCCATGGAACAAGAGCAAGGTACAGAAAACTGCAAAACATGTCAGTAAACGCAATCCAAATGAATATTCCACATTGTTCAACCAGAAAGAATATGGACTTCCAGTTTTCTATACTGCAAGCAGTAACACTCGGACCGACATTGCTGCAGATATTTGGATTAATTTCTGCACTGATGGGAGTCAAAAGCCTATTAGTTACACACGAGGTAACAGTGCTGGAAGCATTTGGGTTAGCTTCTTCAGTACTAATGGGTGTCAAAAAGCCTAGTACTACAGTTACATTCTGATACAAGAAGAAATAACTAATAAGTGCAGCCATGCAGGAAATATGTTTTTCTTTGTGACCGCATGCAGGAAAATATGTTGCATAAGTGAAGAAGGAACCAAAGGTTCAAACATTCCCAGGTGAGATATTGAAAGCTTGACGACCTGGTTTGAGTGATTAAATAAAGTAGTGAATACCTGTTTTGAACTGCTCTATTCTGAGGCAGAACAGCATCAGATCCTCCAAAAGCACTTGAGCTGTTCGGAAGACCATGCCTAGATTGAAGTTGCTCTTGTGCCATCAGCATTTTCTAGAGACAATGGACAAGATCAAAATCACAAATAGGGTATCTATTCAGAAGTGTATGAACAAAAATATCAATCCTATTTATCAGAGATGAAGTCCGCACAGATACCTCATTTACTGAAGGTGTATTACTGGAAACATGGGAGTTGGTGCCGAAATGCTGCTGCAAGTTATTCCGCATCTGATGTGACTGAGGTGGGAACAGACTATTTGGCATTGAATTGCCTGGAGGATGACCAAAGTTCATTCCTGAGCTCCCCATAACGCGATTCTGCAACAAGTAAGATCCCATCGCTTGCTGGCCAGTTTGACCCAAATTCTGTGAATCCTTTCCAGCAAACGTAGATTGTCTCCTGGCAGCAGAATCACTTGTCGTAAGTTGTCCGTGGTTGAAAAGGTGTGCTTGCCTTTCGTTAGGGTTTGCGTTCAGATATTCCTGGTTACAGTCGCTTGATCTTTGGTCTGTACTATTTCCTGGTGACTCGGAGGTTTCTGGAACCCTATGTCCCATATTACGGTTCATTCCAGCTTGCTCGCCACTCCGGCCAGTGATCATCTGATAATGATCCTGAGTTGTCATTGGCATGCTTGATCCAACCATGTTCATGTTCTTACCATCTGAACTTTCATTCAACATTTGTGCAGAGCTTATATCAGACTTCATCTGCTGAAGCCTCTGAACTGAATTTGCATTACCTCCACTAGACCTCCAAGAGTTCTCACTGCTATTAAAGACATTTGGGGTATTGTTTATGTCTTGTCCAAGTGCATTGTTGGTTTTCCAGTCATTTTGGTTATTACTGGTCTCTCTGTTTATACCGTGATTAGCTGGATTTTGTTGTGACATCCAAAATCCATGTGCACTTGCTGGTGTAGCATGAGTACTAGTTGACTGCGAATTATTTCTTAGCAATTCAGATTTCTGATGTGCCCACAATCCATTAGCTAAATGCACCTGTTCTTGTCGCCTATCAGATTGATTTTGCTTTAAGCTCTGCTGAAAATACCCGTTGTTGACTTCTGAAGGTGATTGATGACTGTTGACAGTAGCACTAGGAGATTCATGAGACATCTGATCCCTTCGCTCGTAGGGAGTTCGTATGGATTGCTGAAAACTTGCAAGATTTGGGTTATTCATTGTTCCATCACCATAACTAGAGACTGTCGAAGGACGTGCACTTTCTATGTTTACGCCACTTAATGTGGCAAGCTTATTCTCATCACGACCTGATATAGTTGAACTATTAGCAGCTACTTGCTCATTTTTCTGGAAACTCAAGCCGCTCCATTGTTCCTTTGGACTATTTTTCTCACTGGTTGTAGATTGTAGAGCTTCCTGCATAAGGGCACTCCAGCTCCCACTCTGTAGCGATGAGTATGCACCAGCACCACCAAGATTCTCATTGTCCAAAGAATTACTATGATCGTCGTCACCCCTCAGCAAGGCTCCCCAATTGCTGTCCTCATCATTTCCAAACAAGATTTTCTCCTCCGTAGGATCAAGGCTAGCCCGACCACTAGCTGGCCCTACTTGTACCGACGGTTTCTCTTGCACGCCCACTTGGAAATCGACTTGGTTTGGCCTACCATGAAAATCTTGGGTTTGAAAACCAAGTTGTAGATGATTCATCGTAACAGGGGTGCTTGCTTTGATACTATCACCTTGACTTTGCATTGCATTATTATTTAAGAATCCCCCTTTCCCAAAATTCTGCATTGAGGTACCTTGCAGATGATGACTATGTTCATTCATCGAAGAGTTGAATGGCCTGGATGTCTTTTCAGACTGATCTGGTCCTACCCTAGCCATTGCACTCTGGGAATCAGCAGGAACCCCTAAAAACTGAGAATACTGATTTCCAGGCCCTCTGCTGCTGGCACCATGCATTGGGTAAAAAGATTGGTCCATTTGGTGGGTAGCTAATCCCATGGGTCTCACTGACTGACTCTGAGCATTAGTAAACATTGAACCATTTATGAAATTGCCCATACCAGGAGAACCAACAAGTTGATCCCAATTTGTGCTACCATTATTCAGCATTGGAGAGTTGCTCGTCAAACTTGGGTCACGACTAACATAATTTGGTGGCCATGCAGAACTTGCAGCCTCATTGTTGAGCATTTGATTAGACATTGTCGAGAATTGATCCTCAGACAATGGTTTTGCAGGAGCATGAAACTGTCCAAAAGAGGGCTGCATCCTGGCCCCATGATCAGGCTGCTGAAGTTGTTGCTGTTGTCTCTGAAACTCCTGCAGTTGCTTATACATCATCTGCTGCTGCCACATCTGGAAATCACCATCACCCGCATGCTGGGGGTGAAACTGTGACATTCCCGGAGTGTCCCTACGGTCCTAATGCTTGTAAAAGAGTGGCCTCTTTGCAGTAGATAAATCCCACACTTTCATATCATATAAAGCTGCAGGCAGCTTTCACGATAGTTTGCTTCTCCACTGGGGATGATAACCGAACGAACCACAGGAATTCACTCTGGGATCGTAACACTAGATTAAAGCTGCAAGCACCCTGAAGTCCTGTCTTATATTCGTCCACAGGCTGCAAATATTAAAGAAATATTACATCAAATAACTGTTAATCATGGAATTAACAAAGAATTAAGCGATCTCCTCATTTAGGAGTATTTCACAAGGGCATACAAGGAAGCAAAACTAAGTCAGTAGTCAGTTAAAGAAATATGCCAGCAACAAAGGCACGCAAAGCAACGGTAGAATACATACTTGTTCCCATTTCTTTTCATACACTATAGATACTTATACTATTTATTAAATGTGATAAGGTAGTTATGAAGGTAAACAATTCATGTTCCAAACCTACAGTCAACACAGCAAGGCGAAATACCAAGCAAGACTACTACTATGATCCCAAACAAATACAGGATTACTCGCATCATCCAGCAAACTACATCAGAAGGTTTACAAATGATACTACAAACACATAGCATTCAAACAACCTCATCGGACTACACATGAAACCAGCTAGAGCTCGCAATAACCCCCCCCCCCCCCCCCCCCCCCCCCCCAGGCAACAAAACTAAGCAAGGAAGCATAGGCAGAAGAAACATCAGTCAGTATCCTTGCCAAGACCAAAGATCCAGACTTATTACCCATTAACACGGGGTGTAGTTGCCTAATCTTTGAAGATGCAAAATAAACAGCACGGAAGCCGCTGGAGTTCTAAGTTCTTATGCATCCCTAGATAGAACAGTATGAGAGCTCAGAGCTCAAAGGAGCCGTGAAAAAAGAAGGGCCATGGAAAGAGAAAAACAGGGACAAGCGTGCCGCATCTACTGAGACACCCCTAAATCCCCACGCTTCTCTACCCACTTGGGTCTTGGGGACGCCAAATCCCGGAGCACCCAGCAAAGGGCAGCTCAAGCTAAGCAAGCTCCGACGCTACATGACTCCATAAGCCACCAAGAGCGAGAACGTGAGCTGAGGTGAACTGAACCCGAAGCTCAAATCCAGCAAACCCCGTTCCCTCCTGCACAAATTACTCTCCAGAATCCTAAAATTCAGCGTCCAGCTGATCACTCACGACCCAGACACTACGAGATCGAGCAGCACTGAACTCCCAATTTCCCCTCCCACACAGATCCCCTAGGAGAAAACCCAAAGCATTTTCCCCCAAATTTTTTTTCCCAAACCCGATTACAGCACGAACCTTCCCCGCGAGCTTCCGCCCACCCGATTCACCCCAAGCATAAGCGCGCCCAGGGAGAGATCCCGCGAATTCCGGCCCGATTCAGGCGAGACCTACCTCGATCGGCGCGGCGCAGCGGCGTCGGATCGGGATCAGCGTCGCGGCGCGGGCCTGGCGCTCCCGCGGCCTCCCGCGGCGGCACGAGAGCTAGGGTTAGGGTTTCCCGCAGAGGAATGGCGAGGGTCCCGAGCTCCGGAGCGCGAGCGAGCAGGCGAGGAGAGAGAGCACAAGCGAGCGAGACTGCAAGAGAGAGAGAGATAGAGCTGCGGCGAGGGGGCTGCAAGATAAAGCGTGGCGTACTGGCCCTGCGAAGTTTTCAACGAAGGCGCCCTCGGTCCGGTTCGGCGCGTGGGCCCGGTTCGGCTGGGCCGGTGGAGGCAGATCTGATCCGCTGATTCGTGGTAGGCGGGCGCGTGGACCGTCGGATGCGGAGGGAGCGGGTGACGGCGGGAGCTGACGGCGTTAGGGGTGGAAAGGGACGGGGGATGGGGGGTAGGAAAGGGAGGAGGGAGAGGCGTCGGGATGTGAGCCCGCTGGGAAAGTGGTTTACCGCTGGTGTGGTGAGTAGATGGAGCGGTGAAAGTGAAAGTGAAACACATTGCGGTTTTACTCACCGTATGTCTGCATGTATTCGCAGTCCTCCGTCCATTTTAAAATCGAAGAACGTTAACCATTCGTTCAAAAAAAAATGGAGGTGGTAGATTCTAGAGTAGATGCTTCACGCAACATTATAAGGTGAGTTTTAATTGTATTGGGTCGAATTTCGTGACAATGTATCTAACTTTTAATGTGTTGCAGAAATAAAATGTTGTTGGCTTTCCCTGTAAGCTTATGTTGCGCCATCTATGTTTCTGACTCCAAAGAGTGCTTACTGCTTAGGCCATGTATGTTTCTCACTTAGATTGTGTTGCGCCTCCCAACTTTAACCAAAGTTCTAGTAGCTGATCACATCTCATCAAACAATGCATGCAATTCACAAACATAACCCTCCCCGTGTCCGTGATGCACCTCCATTTTGCTTTTTACATGCCTCGCCCATATAGATATAGCATGGGGAAAAAATCAAGATAGATAGAGTGATTGTTTATTACCAACAGGTTATACTATATGGTGGTTACGGAGTGCACCTACTTTGCGGCTCGAATTTTACCTTGGGTGGATGTCAAAGCTACTTAAGTGGTGTGTTCTAATATTGGGAGGTCCTGTTTTGCCGGTTAGGGTCGCTTGTTGAGTTGTTGCCTTGTTTGGAAGCTACTAGTACCAGCTTATTAGTAACGACTTAAGTTACTAACTACACGTGGTGAGTTTATCTTGCGTTGCATTTAATCAGAGCAGAGCTAATGATTAGTACCACCTCTTTGCCAACGCGGGAAAAATTTAAGTTTCCTCTACAAGTGAAAGCATACTACCTACTCAACAAAGTCCAACGGCTATCATGATAAAGGTACTCTATGGATGCATAGATTGACTTGGATCGATCACCCACAAATGAGACGTGACAAGAAGCCTAGTTGCCCGTACACCAACATGCCGTCTGAGAAGCATCTCGTTTTGAATTTCGAGCATGGACAGAAGAATAATACAAAATGTGAAAATGTTTTTTTATTCTACAAAATGTGAAATGTTAATTTCAAGTCCGAAAGATATAAAGTATAGGATTTACTCTACTGCGAAGCATTTCTCTCGTAGCTGTAAATTACCCCTTGGTGCGCGAGTTCATGACAAAAGTGGCCAGTAAAGTTTTCCTTCACCAGCCAGCATGCATACTATATCAGCATGACTACGGTGACTGTCAACTCCTTCAGGGCCGGGCCACGCCCCAAAACTAGTGTACTCCAAAGTGAAAGTCTGAAAGGTCCCGGTAAAAAAGAACAGAAAGGAGGCATCCATGGCACCATACTCCTCCTGTCCTCCTGCCACAAGCGCCGTCGTATGCCATCCGTTAAAGAAGCTGCCGATGTCAGTTATTATCACGCGCGCACACAACACACACATTCCTGCAGTTCTCTGCGCTGTTACCGGTGGGCGTACCACAAAAGTACAACGCTTTCCATCTCGTCATCAAACGCACACGTTCGCACGGTCTCGGGACCCGGGCAGCGAGTACTGACTGGGTTTCACATTTTGGAACATTCACTGGCGTCCATGCCAAAGCAGCTGCTGTCAGTTACCCCAAACAGTTGCCGAGGTAGCAGCAGTCGCCGCGGTTGTACCAGCAGTCGCAGTACTGCACACAACTGCTGCTGCTGTTGCTGCCGCCCGGACTCTGCGAGGTTAATTGCTTGCTTGCTTCCACGCTGACCGCGGCGCCGAACCAGGAAAATCGCAGCAGCGCGAGACAGACAAAAAAAAAACCGTGCGTGCACACGGCTTGCTTGCTTGGGTGTCTGCGCACCGGCCGGTCGGTCAGCTCGTTCCATGCCGGCGCTGTCCAATGGCCGCCACGCTGCGTCGCAACGGCCCTGACGTGCGCGCGTCACATGCCATGCCACTGCGTGCGTGCGTGCGTGCGCAGCCAATGGGCGCGGGTGTCGCACTTGCTCCAAGATTCTTGGGCAAAGCGACACGCACCTGCCGACCTTTCCAAGGAAAAACAAGGCGTGACACGCACACGTGTAGTGACGAGGAGTATATGCTGCAACGCTCTTTTTTCTGCTTTTCCATTTGTTGTTGCCGTGCATTGATAATGCTGACCCGAGAAGTGGACCGATACTTGGTCACATCACGAGTGAAGTCATGAATGGACATTCCCTTTCTTTTTGTACTTTCTGCAAGTGACGAGGTGGAATAGGATCCATGGCCAGAATTAAAACTGGTTCTGAGGTTCTGAGGTTGACTTGAGCCGCCCCTTTTTCAAAAGCCTGGCTGCTTGCTGATTTGGACACCAAGAGGAGGAGTACATGGGCGTACCATACAAGTACGCGAATTAAAAGGGACACGAGACCTTTTTAATTTAAAGCCCCCTCCTCATAATTAACAAGTGGATTATTCTTGCAACACCCGTGCGTGCGTGCGGCGGGGGCTTGGACTGCCGCACTTTCCGATGACGATATCAGTGGCTGGGGATCTGACGGCGACGTACGCGCAGGTGCCGGCTGCTTGCTTGCTCCCGTACGTGGCATCATGCAAAGCCTGGGTCCTTGTTGTTTTCTTCGAAAAGAACATTGAAAAGGGCCAAGTGGACAGGAACATTCCGGCATTGATTAGTTGTGGTGGTGCTGCGAGAGTACGGCTGTGATTGACTGCCTCGTGATGGCTGGCGTCGTCGTCGCCGGATGCTGGTCGCCGCGTCTCTCTCTCATCCCCACGGACACGGAATGTCTGGACAGAGAGAGATGCGTGCGTGCGTGTGTCCTGGTCATGTGAGGCCCGGAAAACCTATGCCTTGTTTGTAGCGGCAATGCCTCTCTGTCTGTCTCGCACAATGCCTCTCTGTCTGTCTCGCAGACAGATCACAGGGTGATGAGAGAGAGGGAACAGAAATGGCCTGACTGACCAGCTCAGAATCGGCACCAATAGTTTATTGCAACCCGAATGCTGTGCACGAATCGATAGCAGCAGTACAGGTGAGTCCTGTGTTGCAAGGGGGCACATGTTTGACTGGCTAGTGTCCTGGGGAAAAGAATACTAGGATTCCATAGAGAAAAGGATCGTGCCGGCATCTGGTCCATACCCCTGCTGGCCCATCATTTTTAATTTGCGTATCCTCCGATCCCTTTGTGAATCTTCCAAGTTCCAATCATTAGGAATGGATATGGCATCATGGTTGTGGTTGGGCCCCTAGTGCTCGTGAAACCGAGCGTCTCCAGCATAAGTGTTTTGCTTGGATTTTGTGGCGGGAGCACAAGGCGCAGGCTCTTCCTTGCCAACACTTGACTCAGCAGGGCGCTCTCACTCGGTGCAGGATTGGAAAATGGGGAAAACTCTGTGCACGACTTTGTTATTCGTCGTCCACGGAAAAAGGAAAAAAAAAAGATTTGCATATGTCGAGCATGCCGAACTTTGTAGTGCAAGTAAGGACTGCCTCTCAAATCACTTGAGCTCATCGTCGCTTGTTAAATTGTCTCGCGAACCAGTGGAGGAAAAAGAAAAGGGCTTTTAGATTCAGGGACAACGTTGTTGGGCTGGCCCAGGCTGGTTGTAGGACATAGCGGGCCAACGCATCGTAGTAGTACAGACAGGCAGTCCTTTTCTTTTAGCCTTTTTTCCCACTTAACCTTAGCTCATCACCTCAGGGAGGTTTTCCCCGAATCCAATGCACATTGAGCCCTCCCAAGGCAATGTTGAGCTCATCACCTGAGCCAAAGATGATCATCATGACGACCATCTTTAACATGATTCATGAAACTCGTACAATAAATCCATGCAGATTCGATAGAACTCGTCCCCATCGTCTTAGTTGCAGCAGCTACCACCCTGAAAGAAGCCACCATCACTTCCGGATGGCACACGGAGCACGAATTTCACACCACCAAACTGCAGCAGTTAGAGGGAAAAAGGATGTGAATATTTCCTAAATACGACCATAAGCTTTTGGATAATGTTTTCATTATGGCCAGTTTCATCTGGCACAATACTACTCCCTCCAGATTGTCTTATCTATATATTTGTGCAAATAGCTACATGTATAAGTTGATCTTAAAACGCTTTCAATGATAGGTCTAATAATATTCATTTCATGTTAGGTAACTAATTATTTAAATATATATTGTTGGTCAAAGTTCAATGAAAAAATTAACCATGTCATATATTTAAATATATATTGCTTGGCGCTGATCCCAAGAATTTCCAAAGCAGTACTGCATTCGTTCAAGAGCTCATAAAAACTTATAATACTTCTATCAGGGCAAATAAACCACTAAATAAGAAGGCAGATAATTTCTTCTCTCTTGAATAGTTAGAAAAGATGCGCCAGAAATCTTCAAGACTGTTTGATTGGCATCCCCTCCCCAACTGCAAGCTCAAATATTTCCCTAATTCTGAAAATAACAAAAAAAGAAAAATCATCATTTTGTCACACAACAAGTAGTGAGAAATTCAGATGAGCACATCCTAATACAAAGAGGATAACAAATACAAAATATACAGTTGTTTCAGATTCAAGGCATGAATTCTCATTTAGCATATAAAATTCAGGAGTTCTTAGATAAAATAAAATAATTACCTGCTCTCGTTGATGTTCACATTAGCAAGCCAAGTGGTTAGATAAACCTGTAAAAGAAGTCAACAAGATAGAACCATTGTTAAAGAAGCATGATAGCTTTGGTTGATCAACTTTGATTTAATCAAAAGACGATCCTTTCATAAATACTTCGTGTACAGTTGTCAACTTTTTTGTTTCTCAAACATACAGGTGACAACTTAGTACTCACAAGCATATCGAACAGAAGATAGATCCACCAGGAAAGAATCAGTTTTGTATGTAACATGCAGGCGTCTAGAGAAACTCAAAAGATTTACTGAAAGCCAAATCATGGGACATCAGCCAAAAATGATTAAGAACGCACCTCCAAAACTTCATGAGATGGCGCATCTCCACGTCGCTGAGCCTCTAAAATATCTTCACGCCAATTTTCAGGCAGTGTGCAGGTCTCTCCTGATTGAAGGCCAATACTCTGAAATTCGTTTGATTCCCCATCATATAGCTCATCCGCCCAATCTAATGATGCCTGATGTTCTATACCATTCTTCAAACGGAGGAGTTCCAAGACTAGCAGTCTCTACAAATGCAAACGATTTCCAGCATCAGGATAATTTTATTTTCCAAAAGAAAGGAAAGCAGGCAAGCAAAGCCATTCGATTTTTAACTGCACAAGCTAAACCATAGCTGAATTGAACACGAAAACATTTTTTCTGGAATCAGCAAGCACCATAATAGAAAGTGGGATGTACTACCTTCAACTTTAGCTCCGAAATAAACATCTCAACAAGCTCCTGAGCAAGAATCTCTGAGGTAATTCACAGAAAAAGAAAAAAATGAATATGATTCTACCAGTTGGATCAGAAACATGCAGATACGATTGTGAGCAGCAATCTTAAGAAGGAAAAAAAAACAGTTTGGTAGTTTCTCGATAATGAGAAAGTACAATTCTATTCAGTCAATCTATTGGATTGGAATGCAGCATGTCACGGTGGAAAGTATACTTGAACTCAGAGTAGTTGTATTGATACAAACTCGTATGAATCTTTGAACTTTTCAAAATATACAAAGTAGGAGATTCTTTGCAAGTTCGAAAGGTCCAATGACATAGTAAGTTAATCCAGATATGCATGAAAAAGGAAGATCCGTTAATCCAGTCATCCAGATATGCATGAAAGAATAAGACTATAAGAGTAACCCACCAAATTCCAATATGGTTAACCATTTGAATACTGGGACTCCTCCACCATCCCCTGAGTCATTTAAATCATATTGGCATTCAGAATATTGCGTAATGGCACTATTTGCAGGCACGTTGGAAAAACACCGCATGGAGCGGGAGGCATTAACCAAGTGTGACAAAGCATGGACCTATCAACATGTTAACAATAAGAAAGTATGAGTCTCTCATCAATCCCCCATGCCTTACATGATGCAAAATTTAAGACTGGACTAGCAATGCCTAGTAATTACCATCTCCTGGTAAGCTGACAGAAGCATGCTACGGTATTGCTCCTAAAACAAACAGGAAGCAGCATAATTAGGGGAATTCACAGCGGTGACAAAAGGAAAAATGAATCTGCAAGCTAAGAGAAGGATAATTGAATTGCTGGATAAGGCGCTACTACCTCCCTAAGCGCTAGCTTGCCGCTCGCCTTGTCGCGGATCCCCGGCATGTCCTTGAGTTCCCCCAAATCCTTCCTTGGCATGGACCTGACAAGCTCAGGCTGTGAAATCTCAAACTCCGACGAGCCGCTGAAACGCAGAGGAGAGGGGGATACCTACCTGCGGGTAAGGTGGGCGTTGACGAGCGCGGAGGCATGGGAGAGGCCTTTGGCGGCGGCGGCTAGCCATTGGTCCTTGGCTTTGACCAGGCGCGACCACTGGTTACGGAGATTGCGCTGCGCCGCCGGCAGCCACAGCCGCAGCGAAGAGGGCGACGGCGATGGGGGGACGGCGGCTTGGTTGTTGTGAGGCGGGCGAGTTGGCGTGGCTTTGGAGATCTCCATTGTTTCTTCGTATGCAGGGTTTTGCGTTGCTCTGCTCTCCCGGCCAACTGAGAGAGGCGAGACAGCGCTTTCCAGGGTACACATTTCTTTGGAAAATTGGTTCTATAGCTCAACTTTTTTTTTTTTGGGATATGGTGCGGAGCACGTTTTTCATTAAGAAGAAGAAAGAAAGTTACAACGTGGTCAGGGCTAACTCCCCTAGAGACTTAGCAAAAGCCAACCAACGAAGAAAGAAAGTTACAAGCCGACCAAGATACAAACGAAAGAAAAGAAAGAACCGAGCACAATCTAAAGCTAAAGAAGTTACAAGCTCGGACGAAAGAAAACCTAAGAACCTAGGGAGGTAAACTCCTAAGTTCTCCTAGGGAAGACAAGCTCCCGGAGCTTGGAGAAGCCCGCCGCCGCCCAGAGAGAAGCTTCGTCGATGATATCTTGAGCCAAAGCGACCGGTTGGAGAGCACGGAACTCGAAGATCCTGTTGTTTCGCGCTTTCCAAAGTTTCCATGCGACCAACAACACAAAGGTGTCAAAACCCCGTCTCAAGATCTTGGGTACCCTTTTGCGCGATCGTAGCCACCAATCTACAAAAGGTGGGTCCTGAAGAAAGGGAGAGATGTGAGATAACCCAATCCGGCGGAGGACTCTGAACCAAGTCTCTCTCGCGTGAACACAGTGAAGAAGCAAGTGGTCTAGCGTTTCTGATTCCTGGGCGCAAAGCGCGCAGGTGTCGTCATCCCTCATACCATGGCGGAGTAATCTATTAGACGTCCAATTGCGACCAAGTAACACGAGCCAGAAGAAGAAGCGGCATTTGTTTGGCGCTTTTGTTTTCCACAACAGGCGTGCCCCCAGCACTTCCGATTGCCCGATAAAGAAGGCATCATATGCACTAGCTGAGGAGAAGCGACCATTCGCCGTCCATCTCCAGCGGAATTTGTCTGGCTCGTTAGACAACGCGACCTCAGATGCCGAACGCACGACTTGGAACAGTTCCAGGATCACTTGTACCGTTGGTGGCCCATTGAAGTCCTTGATCCAGCGTCTGTTGGCGACGGCCTCGCAGAAGAGGCTTGTGTTCTGGGTCCTGGTTGAGACTCCCGCGACCAGGTTCGGCGCGATAGTTTGTAGCGACCTACCATTGCATCAGTTGTCCCGCCAGAACAACGCACAACGACCATCCCCCACAATAACTGATATGGAATTATCAAACAGAGCTTGAGCCGCGGCATTGGTGGATACCGGCAGGCATGCCCACGCTTTATCTGGCTCGACCCGAGCGAGCCAGTTCCAGCGCAGCCGCAGTGCCATGCCACTAAGCCGAAGGTCCCGGATCCCGAGACCTCCCGCTGCGAGGGAACGACATACTTTCGACCAAGCGACCGCGCATTTTCCACCAGAGACCACATCTGTTCCCGTCCAAAGGAAAGCTTTCATAATTTTTTCTATAGCATCTATAGCCCAGCCTGAGAGGCAGACTGCAATGGATAAATAAACAGGGATGGCTGAAAGAGTATCTTTTGTGAGTGCTAGGCGACCACTCCTATTCAAAAGGCGGCCCTTCCAAGTAGGCAGTCTGTCTGCGACTTTGTCGACCAGAGGTTGGAGATCCGACTTGGATAACTTCCACACTGAAAGAGGAACCCCCAAGTATTTACATGGGAAGGACCCCGCCTGACATGGCAGGTTGACAAGGACAACGGCAACGTCCTCCTCAGAGCAGCGGATGGGATAGAAGTTGCTCTTGGAGAAGTTAGTGGCAAGGCCCGAGGCCTCCTGGAAGATGCGGAGGATCTCGGCAATTAGCTTGAGATCTGATTCGACCGGTGAGATGAAGAAAATTACGTCATCGGCATACAGGGAGGCTCGAAACCGTGCTTTCGGGACCCCGAGCGGTTGAAAAAGCGACCTTGAATCCGCGAACGCGACCAACGCATTAAGCGCCTCCATGGCTAAAAGGAAAAGCATTGGCGACAGGGGGTCACCCTGGCGTAGCCCCCGAGCATGGCAAATTCTGCGACCTGGGCTCCCATTAATAAGGATTTTAGTGCTCGAGGTAGAGAGCAGCAGGGAGATCCAATTTCTCCAGCGAGGCGGGAACCCCATGTGCTCCAGGACACTAAGGAGAAACGGCCAGGATACCGAGTCAAAAGCCTTGGCAATATCGACTTTGAGAAGAATCCTAGGAAGGCGTTTTCTATGCAGCGCCTTCGCCAAACCTTGGACATAACGGAAGTTGTCGTGTATGTAGCGACCTTTTATAAAAGCACTTTGATTCAACTTAACTAGCTGAGGCAACAGAGGGGCCAATCTGTTAGCCATTGCTTTGGAAAACAACTTTTCGAAGCTAGGGATTAAACTGATAGGCCTGTAGTCAGAGACTAGTGCAGGGGCGACCTTCTTCGGAAGGAGTATAAGAAGCGCATCGTTGAGATGGTGGAAGCTCCTCCCATCCAATGCCGACAATGCATTGAAGCCTGCGATTATATCTTTTTTTATGATTGGCCAGGCTGTTTGGTAGAAGCGACCTGTGAAGCCATCTGGACCTGGCGACTTTATCAGGGGGGAGCTCCCGAATGACTTTCCAAATCTCCTCTTCCGTTAATGGTACCGCGAGCTCCTCTAATGGTAGGGAGGGAATCCCTAGATCCTGGAGTCGAAGAAGAAGCGACCTTTCTTTGTTGTACCCATAATATTGTTGAAGAAGTCGAAAGCGGCCTGAGCCTTCGCTTCTTCAGTCACGACCTGATTACCAGCGACCATGAAGGAGGCAATAAAACTTTTCCGACGTCTGTACGAAGCATGAAGGTGAAAAAATTTGGTGCTAGCGTCTCCTTCCGAGAGCCAATTCAGCGAGGAGCGTTGTCGAGCGATGGTCCGTTGGAGGGAGGTTAGACCAAGGTATTTGAGTTTAGTTAGCCTTTTGAGACTTAGCTCAGTAGGCGAGAGAAAAATATTATTGAAAGTTTAACGTTTGAGAAAACACTACTTTCAATAATATTGAAAAGTATTGAAAAGTGCACGTCGCCTTGAAAATTAGCATTCTGTTATCTTTTGGACTTAGCGGTGTTAGAACAAGATGTTCTTTCTTGTTTGCTCTGGTTCACCTATGTTGCTTCACATTCATTGACAGGAATCAATATAGCTAGCCTTAAATGTTACCCTTCAGGAATGTTAGAGGGATACATCTTCAATTCTTCTGCATAGAATCAGGAGCGCCGCGCCATGGGATCGGTGTGGATCAGAGGTGGCCGGTGCTCCTGCTGGGTGGCGGGTCATAGAGGTGGAGCAGAAGGCAGCAACTGAGGAGGGGCGGCGCAGTACAGAGGGGCAGAGCTTCCAACTTTCAGTGGTATTTTCCGTAAACCAGGAAGTTTCAGCGCTAGAGAAGAACTTTTATGTAATTTCAACTTCAAATATATGAAGAACTTTTTCTGGGCTGCTTTATAATACGGTAAACATGTGGATACATCTTTTTCCTAATTATATAGGGCTGTTATGTCTCATTGCAGTAACCATCGAGTCATCAACAAGAAACATGCCTTCCACAAAAATTTGGAAAGCAAGCCTTCAATAAAATTTCCATCTCCCTTCTTCCAACAAGAAACATTCTCCACAAAAAAGAGATTAAAAGTATTTATGAAGGAGATCAGTAAGGTAGGTAGTAGCAAACTACAAAATTATAAGTATACTCAGTTAAAATCAACTAAAATTGGTACCAAAACACCCGGTTACTAGTTTGGCACATCAGCAGACAGAAGAAAACAGACGAAGGCGGGACATGCCATCCACCTAGCCTGAAAATATACGCTGATTCTGCTGAATAACTGTCGTTCTAACCAAGACGGCAACCTAACCATACTTCTACCCTCTTCATTACAATCAAAATAGCCGGCCAAGCAATACTGTAACTTGCAGGAAGATTCAGCTATAGCCAAGCTGTTCTGGAGATATTGATCAGAAACCAAAGAAACCAAGCTCAGTTGCCCTTTCTTTCTCGAACGTCTCGAAGTATTGGTATATGATGGTCACCGCAAGCAGTATACCGGTTCCTGAACCAATTGCACCCATGAAATCAGCTAGGACGGTCAGTGCACCAATGCATACTCCACCAAATGCAGCAGCAGTGGGAATATATCGGTTCAGTTCCTTCTGCAAGTTTGACTCACGATGGCCCGGCATTACCATTTGTTGTTCCTGTGAATTTTCAGTGTCAGGAATTTGCAGAGTAGCTGTTGGATAATGGGTTGGCATACATGAACCAAATATAAACATTCTGCTCCATATTGTAGAAATAAACAATGGCTGGAGATTTTAAAAAGCACAACAAACGAAGTTCAACAGGCAGAGAACAATAGCTTGAACAACTCTTGAATCAAAATTCCGCCACGTATAAACCGCAGCAACTATGTTTAAGAATTAGGTGTCTAATTAAGTAGGGAAGATGGTGTATTTCTCTGAATATAGACCATCTTCTTTCACTTTGGATACACTGAGCCAGCCAATGTAAGTCTACCATATACGAAAGATGCAGAGATTCCAACCATAAAAATCAAACTCATCCATGCATCGCCTCTAGACATGCTATTACTGCTCACTGACATAGTGGCCTTGAAAGCCCCCAACCGTTCTAATGTTTTTTTCAATATAGATTTATACGAGGAAAGGTGATTCTCAGCATGTAGAGTACTAATCAGACAGATGAAAGTATAGCTTACATATGAGTTGTTCTTACCTTGAGCTGCTTAGCAACATCCTTCGCTGATGAACCAGAAACTTCAATCCATGTCTTTGAGAACAGTGCACAAGCAGACAGCATGAAGACCACATAAAAGAGCGCATGGAATGGATTTGCAAGAACATCAGCCAAACTGCATTGTTTCCAACATGCTATGGTCAGTCAAAAAAACAGCAATTATTTAGGAGTAACGGAGACCAAAACGACAAACATTAAAAAAAATGCATTCACATAAAAGAAAACACTAGCATTTCACCTTGATGGGGCAGTCACATAGTAGGCAAGACCACCAACAGGGATTGAATGACCAGAGTACTCAGATTCCTTCCATTTCCCAAGAAGGTTAACAAGGAAATTTCCACTGTACTTCCTGTAGAGAAGCTGCACAGAAATAGAAAAACAGTATTACTTACATGCACATGGAAGATTTATCATGCTAAAGTGATTTGAGATGTATACCTGTGATATGAAATAGAGGTTGGTAATCAGTGCAGAGTGCAGAATGATGGGCATGTTTGAAGTGTAGAAGAGCTTAATGGGATATGAGCCTTGCTGCCCACGGGCATTCTTTGATCTCACTGGAAGCACAACACGGAAGCCTTGGAAATAGATAACTATGAGGAAGACCAAGACAGTAGCAAGCAAATTGGTCACATTTGGAAGATTCTGGCGGTAGAAAGCCTCGCGAAGAGCACGGACTTTATCAGTTCTAGTAATCAGCAAATGGAACAATGCAATGACAGCCCCTTCAAATTCAGCACCACGGCCACTGTTGATGGTCGTTGGGCTAAACGCCTTCCAGATGATATTCTCGCTACATCACAGCAGTTTAGCCATAAGTCCAAGCATAACATAATAGCCAATAGATAAGAGAAATTAAGTTCGACATGCTTACCAGATATTGGTAGCGATGAACAGAGAAATGCCAGAACCTAAACCATAACCTTTCTGGAGAAGTTCGTCCAAACAGATGACAATGATGCCAGCAAAGAAAAGCTGAAGTATGATGAGAATAGCATTTCCCGTTCCAAGCTGGCTTACACTACCATACATTCCAGAGAGAACATATGCCACAGCTTCCCCAATAGCAATCAGGATACCAAGCAACTTTTGTGCACCGTTCCTGGAAACAGAAAAGTGCAATATGCATCAAAGATAAGTACTGGATACAGGAGATACGACATATCAGGATTTACAATCCTTTGGCAGTTCAGTGGAAGAAATAAAGGCTACAGATCTATGAATAAAATATCCCATCGAAATTGAGAGAAATGGAAAACAAGAGGTGATGTTATTATTAGTTAATTAGAGATAGTACTTACAGCAAAGCACGATCCTCTCTCACACTGTTGTCAACTTCAATGATCTTGGATCCCACAAGAAGTTGCATTACCATTCCAGATGTCACAATTGGAGTAATACCCAACTCCATAACAGTACCACGGTTTGAGGCAAGGATAACACGCATCCAGTAAAAAGGATCAGCTCCTGTAGTCGAATGGATGCCATAGAGTGGGAGCTGGCTGCACACCAGGAAAATGAAGAGGGAAATGACGGTGTAGATCACTTTTTCTCTGAATGGTATTTTCCTGTCCGCACTTTGTACTTCTGGCAAGAACGCCAGAAAAGGCCTGACAAGATGCAGTACTCTAAACCCACCAGCCATCTTCCTGAGCTCAAGAAACGAAAATTGATCAACATTCTGTATAATATGTATGAAATGTCTGAAATACGAAACTTTAAAAACTATCAGCTTGGTATTTCACTGCAGAAGTCAATCACACATCTGGATCAAGTTAAGATGCATCCATCTAGCTCATTGAAACTGAAGTGGCCAAATCAAGGTAAACCTTTTTAATACACAAGCATGGTACATTGAAGACACGGTGCATTGAAAATCAAATTGTTACGAGTGATCATAAATTTCTTACTTCCGAAAACACTTCTGTGCTCAGTTGCATTGATTTGCAGCTGAATAAGATAATCTTTGCTTAAGAATAGATCACAGAGCAAAGAAAAATCATCGTTTCTATCAATAAGATATTAACCCAACGAATTCAGCTACGGTAGGGTATTAACCAGACGAATTCAGCCACAAAAAAGCAGTGGCACACAAACGCTGGTTAGCACCAAGCTACACCAAAGGCAGCACGCCATCTGCAGGTTTCGACAGATTACATGTCCATCTAGCAGCACGCGGATATGAATCAACATACAAACTGAATTAAGAGTTCAGTGATGCCCGTGTATGTCGCAAAAATATGCAGCCTTAACCGTCCAATTAGCTTGGATCCAAATAAATTAGCCACTATGAATCCAACAATTCATCCATACAACTCAACAGCAGATAAAGTAGCTTTCCGGTCCTTTAAAGGAAACACAAATCCACCGGCCAAACATGGCCCAAGTCACTCACCCGGATCATAAACAGCCGCGAAATCGCAATATTACGAAACCGCAACCGAATCTGAAACTCCTCGACAACCCGACGCCGATGAGAGCAGGACGCCGCAGCCCTCCGACGCCGGCGTAAACACCTAGGCACGGGAAGACGCGGGGGGGGGGGGGGGGGGGGGAATGAGACAGAGATGGGACGTGCGCGAACAGCGGGATTTTAGAGAGAGAAGGGAGCTGGGAACGAGAACGAAGCGAACGGCACGTCGGTTCTACGCCTCGCTCACCTCTCACTGGATGTGGGCCCTCGTAGTTCTGGACGAAGCGATGGCCGTCGGATCTGGAGCGGGCGGAGGCGATGGGCTCCCGTGACGTGTTTCGCGTAACAGAAAGGCCGTGTGGGTCGCGTCGAGGACAAGGCACGGCCCACGAGGACGGACGATAAAGACACGCTTCGCGGTTAGATGATGATGATGAATGACCTGGACTCCGAGCTCCTCAGCCGTCCGGATAAAAAGGTTCGTTGTGCACAAACTGCACATGAAATGCTTTGCTTTGAAAAAAATTTCGACGTGGTTACGTATTCCACATCTTACAGCAGTACAATACACTTTGTGGTTTGCAAAGATTGAATAATTTAGTTCATTTTTATTTGCGGTGATTTTTCATGCGTTGTAAGGTGCACTGTTCTGACTAATCAAACTTATCCCTCGTGTTGAGAAAGAACCGCAGACGGCGACGGTCAAATTCCGGGAGCTAGATAAATTCGCTTGCAACTTGCAAGGGAGAAAAGAACGTATTTGTCTAGTGTGCAGTTGTACTAGCTGGAAACTTTTGACTCGTCAACTATGGTCGCACGAGGGACTGTGAAATAATTTGGCCTCGGGCGTTTGTGCTTGATAAGACTCGAGAACCAACAAAGGACTGCCCTAACGAAAACTTGGGCCTTCAATGGGCCGAATCAACTGCCAGCATATTTTCTAGTTGGGCTGATGGTGATGACATAATGGGTCCGTATATGTATGCTCACTTGAAAGATCTCTCTGCTCGTTGAAGCTTCCCTTATGCAGCTATGCTCAATATTAGTGATTCTCAAAAAAAAAAAAAAAAGCTATGCTCAATATTAGTAGAAAGCTTAATCTTTCAATTAAACATAGACTTAAGCTCACCAAAAAAAAAAAGATAACTAGATCCTTCTGCCTGCATATTTCACAGCTATGGTTTTCTTCTTTCGAAGCATACACCTAAAAAACAAGGATGCATGGTGCCCACGTCGATTTGCCTCGTCCTTCTGCCCTCTCTTGGAAACCACAGAGTGACGATACAAAAGAAAATGAAAATTAGCTAAGGCAAGCAGGAACACTGCATAACTGCACCAAATGGGCGACCGTCAATAGTTAAACGTGAACATAATCACCGGCAGGGTAGTAGCTAGGCATTACCACGTACTGTATCTGTAGGTTGAAGTGTTGAACGCACCCAACGCGTTAAGACATTCATTTTCTTCTGTTGACCGTGGAAGCATGTATGAAGGCTCTTGTACTGAATATTGAACGAGGTGCTCAATGATCTCACGATCCAGAGCCAAACAAAACAGAACAGCCGAAGAATATATTCGCCCGGACGAGGACAAAGCCGCCATCCATACATGCTTAATCTAATTTAGCCGGTGCATCCATCATACATGCAAGTGTCCATCCCAATATTCCCGGCCGGAATCCGCGACGACACGCGGTGGAACCAACCAATAAAGGCCGTTTCAGGTTTCACACATCCATGATGATGCTGGAGCAAAAGGACAGCGCCCAGCTGGACGCCGTTCAGTAGCCGCAGTACCTGAAGCAGCCCAGAATCGATCGACCACTCGTCCTGACGCGGAAGGAGCCGGGAGCGTCGTCGCCGTCGCCGTGTGGACGAAGGACGTTTGGAATGGGCGCGACGGCGAAGGTTTGGCTGCTTGGGTCATAGTCATCGATCCGAGAATAATTGCTCCGCTGCATCTTGTCGCCTGCAGCCAATCTCCATGCGCTGGCGTGTGCGAACACCTCGATGGTGGCGGCATGTTCGTCCTCTCCTCCTAGAACGATCTCAAACTGTGCGGCTTGTGAATCCTGCAGCTCGTTCAGGGTTCAGGCTGGCGAACATAATGTGCCGACATTAGCTTGAGTTCAGCAACAAGTCAATGGTTGGACGGGACCGACGGGATGCTGTATGCACCGTGACATACAGGGCCAAGCAGTAATGTCCAATGTTTTATTAACGTTTTTCTACGGCTTACGAGCATAAGCAAGCGAATGATCTGGGTCAAGACGCAACACGGTACTGTGTGGCCGTGTGGGGAAAATTGAGATGTGCGTGGCCCCGAGACGGCGAAGTCGACAGCAAACTTGCGTTGGGTTCGCTTGCGTTCCGTTCCATACGGTCAGATCGGGCGACGACAGCAATACCGATAGCAGAGGTTTATCTGCTTGCATTGCCGTATCTAGAAAACAGAGAGGGTGCCACTAAATACGACCATACGTATCTAGCAGCGTACCGGTCCAGAAGTAGCGTGTCCTGATCGGTGATCCGTGCAAGGAATGTTGTCTACTAAGTCTGCATTTGTTTATGGCAGATTACATTTAGGCGTCGTTGGACACGGGCAATAAGAACAAACTGGATGCGATCGATCGAGCCAAAAGTACTGAAACAGCGACGTCGAAGAAGTAGGCGCGAATGATTAATAATCTGAAACAAGTCAGGTTCCATTTTCGCATGGTAATTCAGTGATAATGCAGACGCAGTCCCTTTCAGCTGGCCGGTGGCCTCATGCAGAACGTCAGAGTTGGATATGGACTTCATCGATTTGTTCGGGGCCTTCGGGCAGAACCATGCGATGCAATATCCTCGCTGCCATCTGAGAATGAGTTTTTCTCATAACACTTTCATAGATTGTACAAAAGTCTGTTACCTGCAAGATATCATTCGAAACAACATCAAGAAAAAAAGGGATTGGAAAAAAAAAAGAAGATCACCTCGGTATGTCCAAAATAACAATCATTAGTTCTCAAACTGATGGTCATTAGTTTGGTCTAATGGTATAGATTTAATCAGGAAACCCACTACTAATGATCAATATTTTATCAAATTTTAAGAGTGATATCAGAAAAAATAAGAGTGACAAACTTGTAATAAGTAGTATTATTTTCATAAATAAAATATAATTAACGATACGATTAATCTCTGTTGTTTATTAATCTAGTAAATAATATATTCATTATTATTAGTTTTGCTTGAGGTGCACATAAAGGCGCACATAATTTTCTTGATGGATAGTGAGATTACGAATTTATTTCGAAATTAATGGTCATTCTTTAAAAAAATAATTGGCATTTTTGATGAAAAATAAAAATATTTTGAATAGTAAAACTGCTCCCATATGATAGGCCGTCGTATATACATGTATAAAATGCTTGCCGGTCCCGACGACGCAACGAAGCATGGCCGAAGACAGAGCATTGAGTGCATGCATACTCACCCGAGCATCCCTGTACACTAATTCCAGCTTTATCATTGAATAATCAAGCAATCAATTTCAATGCAGTCCTCGTACCAGTCATGTGCATGGTTTTTACATCTTAAAGTACTGCTATCAATGCCGCCATGGAACTGTATAATTCTCTGCTGCATTTTTTTTGCGGATTCATTAAATTATTGATAATGGTGTCATCAATCATGGACAGAGAGAGAAGTCTTCAGCTATGCATGGCGCATTCCCTTCACACTTTTTTTCGTCTGTCTCCATAGCCAACCTCCATATGTGCAAACTTCCATTCCTTAAAGCAAGAGATGACAGCTCTACCTACAGTGACCTCACCGAATGATCCTCATCAGCTGCCAACTTAATTCCTTGTGAAATTGGTTAGTGGAGGTGCATGGTCCAGTGTGTTTCTTCTTTGTTTTTTTTTTCTTATAAATACCACTCGCTCATTGGCAGTTCGGCACACACCACGCGCACCCACACTGGTGGGCAGTTAGTTCTTCTTTTCCTTGGGCTTTGGAGCCCACTCCTCTCTCTCTCTCTCTCTCTCTCTCTCTCTCTCTCTCTCGGCCATGGGAAGGATAAAGAGTGTGATACCGCTGCTGCTGCTTCTCGTTGGAGTGGCGCTGCCAGGATGCATTGCGCAGGGAGGAGGAGGAGGGCTCACGCGTGGGAGCTTCCCCGAGGGATTTGTGTTCGGCACCGCATCCGCCGCTTACCAGGTTGGTTCTTGTTTCTTTCGTCGCCTCTCTCTAGATTGATGATGGAGATTATTCTTGCTTATCCATGGGCATGGCAGTGGCACTGCCGCAGCAGTGTTTTCAGCTTGTTTGCGCAGCTGTGCGGTGCTGCCGCGCCCGTGTGTTTTTCGATCACGCAAGCCTCTTTGTATTTGAGATTTCCAAGCTATTCTTTGGACTAGTGGTACACTTGTTCATTTACACTCAGCGGCAACAGTTAACTAAGAATAATTGTGACATGGCTGGAATCTTGGAGCAACTAGAGACTCAGACTGACTCCAACCCGATCCCTAGTTGGAGACCCATACCAAAATTGGGTCTAAAGAGGGTAAAACACAGCCTCCAACCGGAGACCCAGAAGAAGCCCCATTGTGGGTGCGGTGGAGGCGGGCGATCCACAAATAGATCAATTCCAACGCTCCCCTATTCTCTCTGCGTTGTCTTCTTCCGCGAGATCTCTCTCCGCTGCCGTCACCGCCGCCTGCTCCCGCTCCTCCTCTCCTTCTCCTTCTACCGCTCCCATCTCCTTCTCCGCTCCCGGTCGGCGACGGCTCGGAGGGCGAGCGCGAAGGACGAGCGGCGGCGGCGCAGGGGCTTGGAGGGCGCGGCGGCTCGCGGCGGCGGAGGGGAAGGGAGGCACGGGCGTGGGCACGGCGGCTGGCCGCGGCGGCGGAGGCAGGGAGGCGCGGGCGCGGGGGCGGCGGCGGCGAGTGTCGGCGGCGCGCGGGCATCGGCGTGACATGGAGGACGAGATGGAGCGGCGCCGCATGAAGCAATGGTTGGAGGACCGTCGCGAGCCGCTGCTCCTCCTCCGCCGCCCACTCCCTAAGCCGCTGCGGCCTCGCTGCTCCGCGCACGGGAGGGCGCGCCACCAGCCAAAGCTCCTCCGCCGTCGCCCCAAGCCGCGGCTGCCTCGCTGTTCCGCGGACGGGAGAGGAGGAAGGCGACGGAACCGTGCCGAATGGGGTGGACGCTGGGACGTCGGTTGGAGATGGATGATTCTGGGTGTTGCACTTCCACGTTCATCCACACCTATTTCATGATTTGGGTGTGGAGTTTAGGTCTCTCGGGTTGGAGTCAGTCTCACAGTAGGACGAGTACGAGAGAAGAGAAGAAAGAATGGGTCATGGGAGACTGGAAGGGACAAAAGGCTGCAATTTCGTTTCTGGAATGTGTGTGTTCCAACAAAGTTGTATTCTTGTCTTGCGCCCTTGGGTTTGCCCGTTTCCCTTTGACAGTGCCATTTTGGACCGTCTCCTGCAGCAGTACTATCCATCCCGTAGGCCTTTTTCATCCACCTCAAACATAACTTTCAGCATGCATGCACTATCCGGCAGCACCGCACAGCTGCGAAAACAAGCTGAAAACACTGCTGTCTCAACCGATGCGTCGGCAGAAATTGATCTGTTGGGTTTTTTCTTTCCTCACATGACTACAGAGCTTTTGTACTTCTTCCGAGTTCCAACACAACGAGGGTGGGAGGGAGTATATAAAAACACTTCCCCTGTCCTGCTGGCTGATGTGGATCTTCATCGTCGAAACCCACAGCAGAGACGCTGCACGCCAGCGCGCTCAGCCGTTGGCCGTTGGGTGGTGGAAAAATCGGCGGAAACGACTGAGTCGTCGAGAGGTGTTCACGTGCCGCGTCCGTTTGCGCCCAAGCAGCCAGCTGCGGACGAGACGAGGCGAGAGGCCCGCGCCCGCAGTCACCACGAGTGATCACGCAACGCAGGCCATCACCCATGACCCACCCACCCGAACGACCACCCCACGACCACGACTCCACGAGTCCACATGGCGGCAAGCCGCGTCCGTCCCTGCATCATTGGCGCGTCCATTCCATTCCACTGTCACCGCCCGACTCATCCGCGGCGCTTTTCGAATTCGATCCCCCGCTTGCCGGAGGTTCGAGTGCTTTCGGATGTCAAGGCCCGAGGCCACGCCGCGGCTCCCTCCCGCGCCGGTGCCCGCCGCCTAGCTCGGCTGTTCGATCTGACGCACTGCAGCACACCGAGATAAGCCAATCCGGTCGCACTAAGCTTAAGCTGAACCTGAAATTGATAAGCCGGCCTTGGCAGATCGGAGCTCGCAGGTCCAACAGGCCTACGACTCCGCGATCAACTCCATCTTTTTGTTAGACAGTGACAGTTGGTAAACGTAATTCAAAACGAAACCATGTGCAATTTGCTCTCAGACAGGAGTGCTGCGTACTTTGCTGATAACTTGCAGGTACTACTGATTTCGCTCTTGCTCGCTCGCTCGACTAGCCTGACCAAAATGTTTTTGCAGTACGAGGGAGCCGTGAAGGCGGACGGGAGAGGGCCGACCATCTGGGACAAGTTTGCGCACACTTTCGGTATGTATATGCTCGATTCTAATAAATTTCCTCCAGTTAGCGCAACCAGATGAGCGATCTCTCGGCTGTGCTTCATGCGTGCGCTCATGTCGATCCTCATCAATTTGGAGTCTGTTGTCTTTACGAAAAGATAACTCCCATCCAGGGAAAGAAATCCAGTGCACAATTCTAGAGTTTAGAATTCCTTCAAAAAAAATATATTCTGGAGTCTAGAACCAGTGACGCATGGCAGATAATTCCCCGGCTCACTACAGGCAGCACAAGCAAGTGACATTGGCGGCCAAAGGAAGATGCGAAATGATTGGTGGCTCATCTATCTAAATCTCCATATCTTCGGTCGTTTTATATCCTTGCACCCTTTTCCACTTTCCGTTTCTCTTTTTCTGTATGCTTCACCCTTCTTCCAAGGTCGCTAAATCCTGCCTTTTGTGGTAAAAATTCGAAGCTGCCTAAAAGAGTGAATTTCGTTGCTTAAGGATAAACAGTTACATGTACCATGAGTGCAAGACTGTGCTAGTCCGATCGCTGGTCCACTGCACTTTGTAGTTGCGTGCGGTTGTGTCTTCGGCATGACTGAGAGAGTGGTGCGTAGTGGAGCAAACAATCAATCGTGCTCGCGCGAATGAATAAATCCAGTCCCAACTACTCGTTTGCACTGAGGACATGGTCCGTTCTTCAGTGATTGGCTACTTGCCCGGCATGAAAATACTGGGTAGTAAGAATTAGTAGGGACACTGAATTTGGCACTTGTCTTTCCAGGCATTTCTTCAGACTTTCAGGTCTCAATAAAAACGTGGGTTATTTTTTAATTAAACCATGTGAAAATTGAATTGATTCTTGTAAAATTCATCTGTTTCAAAGGAGGCCAAGAGTGCCGGCTGGTTTACAGAGACAAGTCCTCTGAACTTGTGGTTGCGGCTAATCGGAAACTTAATGCAAAGGCTATGCCTATTCTTTTTCTGTTGTGCAGGCAAGATTACCGACTTCAGCAATGCTGATGTTGCAGTCGATCAGTACCACCGATATGAGGTGAGCAGAACGCTCAATGAATATATGCACACACACATTTGCAGCTCCTGAACTGGTATACCCATAGTAGGATATGCGTGAAGTATTGAAATGTCTGCATTTTCAGGAGGATATACAGCTCATGGCAGATATGGGGATGGATGCGTATCGGTTTTCCATTGCGTGGTCAAGGATTTTGCCAAGTACGTGAGTGGGAACTGAAACTTTCAATGTTTTCTATCATGTCAGAATTGCAATTGCTGAACGTTTCAGACGCCTTCTTCGAAATGGATAGTTTCAGTTATCTTTACCTGTCACACTCATTTAGCCTTGATGCAAACTTTCACTTGTTCTTGTTGCTTCAGATGGTACTGGGCAAGTAAATCAAGCTGGCATCGACCACTACAACAAATTTATTGATGCACTGCTATCAAAAGGTGAACGCAGACCCAACAAAGAAAAAAAAAGGAAGTTATACTACTGAATCCAAATAAATGGCTGAACTGCTTACATTTGAATTTTTCCAGGGATTCAGCCTTATGTAACCCTCTACCACTGGGACCTCCCCCAGGCCCTGGAAGACAGATACTCCGGATGGCTAAACAGGCAGATAGTGTGAGCCTCTTATCTGTATCACTTTAGCAGCACACTTTACAATTTTTTGATCATTACCGTAAGTAATCACTCCCATGCTCAAATGTAGTAACGATTATGCGGTTTACGCCGAGATATGCTTCAAAGCGTTCGGAGACCGTGTGAAGCACTGGATTACATTCAATGAGCCGCACACCGTTGCTGTTCAGGGGTATGACGCCGGGCTTCAGGCGCCAGGACGCTGTTCTGTGCTGCTCCATCTGTACTGCAAATCAGGGAACTCGGGCACTGAACCCTACATTGTCGCCCACAACATGATCTTAGCTCACGCCACTGTTTCAGACATCTACAGGAAGAAGTACAAGGTGAGCATCCTTTTGCAGCCTTAAAAATAGTTCACAGTTTCAGTTTGATGTCTATGGGTCAATGCTAATGAATTAGTATTGGTTAGGCAACTCAAAATGGACAACTTGGGATTGCATTTGACGTGATGTGGTTCGAACCGATGACAAATGCTACAATCGATATTGAAGCTGCCAAAAGAGCTCAAGAGTTTCAACTTGGATGGTGAGCAACTCAACACAATTTGCTTTGTATTTTCAAGTTCTAAATGGATGGTTACTAAGTCGGTTAAGAATGGCAGGTTTGCGGATCCGTTCTTCTTCGGTGATTATCCGGCGACGATGAGGACACGGGTCGGAGACAGGCTGCCGAAGTTCACATCCGATGAGGCTGCCCTTGCCAAGGGGGCGCTGGACTTTGTGGGCATAAACCATTACACGACTTACTACACCAGGCATAACAACACTAACATCATCGGACAACTGCTACATGATACCCTTGCGGACACCGGAACCATCAGCCTTCGTGAGTTCTCACGTTTTCCTTTTTCAAGTCTATTTCAACTCCAAACGAGAAACCTTTTAAGCTTCTTCTGATGATTCAAACCTGAAATTTGTTTGTTGTTGTCCGATTGTACGAAATGTCTATTTCATTTTAGACATTTTATGCGTCGCTTTGTTCAGCTAATGCAGCGTGTATACTGATATATATTTGCAAATTTGCAGCCTTCAGCAACGATGGGAAAGCCATAGGTGATAGGGTGAGTTCGATACCACATTCTTGCAATAGAAAGAGCATAATCGCATAAAACCCATATGAAACTGTGATGCCATACTTTGCGCAGGCCAATTCGATATGGCTGTACATCGTCCCCAGCGGGATGCGGAGCCTGATGAACTACGTCAAGCAGAGGTACAACAGCCCACCGGTTTACATCACTGAAAACGGTAAGAACATACAACAAATTACCTGGATCAATTGCCACAATCCTGCTAGATTACTTCTGATTTCTGACAATGTTCTGCTCACTGGTTGCAGGGATGGATGACGGCAACAGCCCGTTCGCCTCGATCAAGGACGCGCTCAAGGACAGCAAGAGGATCAAGTACCACAACGACTACCTCACCAACCTCGCTGCCTCGATAAAGTACTAAAGATTATATTGCCTTTTCTTGTGCTCGCATCACGTTTCCATGGCCACAACACAGCAAGAGCGTGGAGTTTCCTGACGTGATGTTCTGTTGTTTCAGGGAGGACGGGTGCGACGTGCGTGGGTACTTCGCGTGGTCGCTGCTGGACAACTGGGAGTGGGCGGCAGGCTACACCTCGAGATTCGGGCTCTACTTCGTGGATTACAAGGACAACCTCAAGAGATACCCCAAGAACTCGGTGCAGTGGTTCAAGAACCTGCTGAGCTCCAGCTGAAGGCAACACGCATAAACTGTCAATCGTTCTGCAGGCAAGACCATACAGAAATCATACGATGCACGACTGCTGTGCGCTGCTCAAGCATACAGTGTTAGAATTGAGCCAAGCTTCAATGTACATGCTGTAAGGTATTATTGTGGTTAGTTGTTGATTGTGACACAACAGAATTACGACTAGAATACAGAATCACGAAAAAAATCGCATTGCGCATCTTAATTCATATTATATTTATTTATCCCCTCTCTCTCCTGTATTCTGCAAAACTTTCGACCAGATTACGGGTACACCTTATCTGGTCCAGTACACAAACAATTTCGTGTGCTAGCTAAGATCCTTCAGACAATGTTAATCTGCCGCTAGCTAATGAAGCTGTGCGCGTAGAGCTTCCGGTTGATCAACTGCCGAAGACGTTAAAATAACGTGAACGAAGTGCACGTTAAAATAACGTGAACGAAGTGCATTATTAAGTCGTGGGCACATGAGAAAACGCAGCTGCATTCAGACGTCTCACTGATGGATCTTTCGCAAGTGGAAGACACCGTTCAATCTCTAGCGCAAATCTGTCAGCAAAGTTATAGTATTTCGGCCCCGGGTCTCTGAACCAAATGTATCCTTGGGGCTGAACATCACATGTCAGGGAATGAAGATGACCTTTTTCGCTTTCCTTTTTAAGCTCAGGGTTCTTAGCAGTTCAAATATTCAACTTAGACCTCCGCACATGAAACAAACTTGGTAAAACCAAGCAGGCAATAAACATTACAATCCAGAAAGGAGTCAAAGGACCACCTCCATCAATCACAAAATTGCAGTTATCTGAACAGATAAAGCCATCGGCACTGCATCTTTACTGTCAAGGCAACAGATGACATCGAAGCTAATCTGTACCATCTTTACATATAGCCAGCTTCATAAAATTATTCGCCAAAAAAAATGATCTTCCAACACAAGAAGGAATGTTAAGGATCATGATTCATCGTAAAAACACCAGTGGCCACTCAAAGTCAGCCACGTCAGTTGAACCTGCCTACAATTATTGACAGATTTGGGACATGAGAAATAAAACAAATACTCAAAAAATTTCTCCACTTCAGCACAAAGTGCGTTGGTGAGGCCATAATATACTGATGCCAAAAGTGGCAATTTTATCTTTGCCTTTGCAGATTGTAAACATGGTACACCGGTAACTGGATCTAGTAACGGAGCATGTAGGTACGGCGCCTGAACCAGTTGTAGTCCGGAAGTCCTTGGATCGGTCCCATTGCAGCAATAGCAACATCCTGGAAGGGGATAGGTAGCATGACAGTGAGATTGGTTTGAACCATTCATTCAGGTAACGTCACGGTGGTAGGCCACTCTTAAAGAAATGCACACATTAAGCTAGATAAAATTACCCAAACTATGTTACTGATCTTCTAAAGAAATTAAGCTAGTGCTAATACGGTAAAATCAAATCAGTGATCAAACAGGGTTTTTGACTGCACCAAAAGCAGCCTTGACGTAAACAAAAAATGTACCCATCTTTTAGCAAATCAGAGGATGATGAAGCAAATAGTGCTGGCACTATTCGGCGCTAACTGTAAGCTCTACAGAACAAAATGTTGTAAGCTGGAGAAACAGTACCTGATCAAAGATGAAGCGATTTGCAACACGCCTCACAGTGCTTGCATCAACTGCATCTATTCTCGCAAAAAGCTCAGGGATAGGAATTCTTCGGCCATAGACGAGCAACTGACAAAGGATGGGGAAGAAAATAAGTTCTAAGGGCTGCACAGCAATAATATGATGTGATCTCACAATTTTAAAATACCGTATCCTAACAATACCTGACGACCGATGTCCTCAGCAACAGCGGTGGAACCATCAAGGTGCAGTTGGAGTGAGGATTTCAGCTGAAAGAGGCACAGGAAAGCAATGAAAACGTGATAAAACAGGGCAATGAAAGACTCATGTTCCAAAAAAAAAGAGAGAGAAAATGTAGGACCCCAGCATAAAAAAATGTATTGAACTACCAAGTGTCTGAGTAAACAAAGAAAATACAATTAAACAACCCAAATTAGAAATGATTAGAAGAATTACCTGATTACGTGCACGGATAACATCTTCTTCAGTAACCCGATATGACAGTTTGCTCATCTCTTGCATAATTGCAAAAGCCAAATCATCCAAACAATCAGCCTGGAAACAAGGTAACGTAAGGACAACAGGGAAAAAAGGGATACACATTTCAACATAACGAGCATGTCAAGCTGAACAAGTTCACAAAAAGAGCATAAAACAAATGTAACAATTATTTAGGCGCAATGACCTACTGCAAGTACAATCTTCATCTTTCTGCTCATATTCATATCATAAACTACTAAAAGTGACAGCATAGTGTTTCAGTAACTAAAGAGAAACACAGAATACAATCCTTATTTTCCTTTGCTTACATTGAAACAAAAATACCTCACTTCAGTAATGCAAATAATGTTCAGACTGTCGCAAGTCAATTAAAGGGTCAGAGTAAAGTACTCTAGGGACTAAGAAGCTATTGTTATGGATAGGACTTGTATTGAATATAAGTCCTGGAATACGAAAAGGACTCAACAATTAGACTCATATACCACTACTACACCCTGACAGCTATCACTCCTAAGACGCTGTCATCACCAGTAAGACCCAACTGCCACAACTTGCGCGAAATTCAGATAGAAGTTGAGGCAAGTTGGGAAATGCAGCCGCTGGAATGGAGACAGGGGAGGAAAAGTACCACAACAATATAGATATTTTGATCCAAAACCTTATTTGTACACAACGAAGGCCTGTCTGTTTTTCCTACCATTTCATTCATAAGTTTTACTCAAACGTTCTGGTTATGAGAAAACAGTTCTGTTATCACTAACAGGCAGGTACTGCTTGCGGTTGATGTGATATGCTGCGTTGTAGAATCTAGTTAGCTAGAGGAATATTTTCCGTAGTGTGATTTTCGCGGTTACAGATCCTAAAAACTAAAAAGATGCTCCCAGCAAAGAACACCCAAAAGCATAAATAAATAATCCCTTTTCATACGCGAATCCTAAGGGTTTGTACTCAAGACAGACTTAACTATTAACAATGTACAGTGATAAAATAGTTGTTTAGACCATTTAAGTTAATGTTTTCTCAAAGGTAGAGATGCAACACAAACCTTAGCAACAGCATAAACACCAAACAAGCCAGTGTCCTTATAATTCGTGTTGAATGCCATAACACTCTCGGCAATGTCATTGATTGCTGCCCTTTGTACAAGCTCTGAGCTGTAACAATATAGTCGGGTAAAGGGATTCAGTTGGATAAAAGAATACCATGAAATATAAAAAAGAAGTGGGAGGAAAGACAAAACGGAGATGAACTTACCCCATGTGCTTCCCTCCACCAGCACTCTTGTTCCATGAACCAAGCATAGATTGCATGACCATCAATGCGATGGAATCAGGATCTACCCAGGATGCTCCATTGAAAGCAACAGCAAATTGAGCAAGAGGCATGTCATCATCAATAATCCGAACCTATTGAGAAGCATGGTGTGATAAGATCAATGTGGGTATTCAGTGAAGATTAGCATAGATACGTCTACAATGAAAATTGCAAAAACACACCTCAGAGCCAGTAAAAGAGGCTGGTTCCTTAGCAACCAACATGTTGGTTGTTGTAGGGTCAGTTGATAACTTGTTGAACAACTTCTTTGCCTGCTCCACAATGTCCTCGTGTTTAACATTACCAGAAGCAGTAATGACCTGAAAACATGCAGAAGTAGCTCCATCAAAGTGTAGTGGTGGCAGGTATATAAAATGGCAAAGAGGAGCTACAGTTGCATATTTTGAATATCATAAATACCATTCTAGGAGCTGTGTAATGAGTTGCAATGTACTTCTCCAGGTCCTCTTTGGTAATTGACTTCACGTTATCCGCAGAGCCCAAGATTGGTCTCCCAAGGGATGTATATTGGAATGCAGTAGCATGGAGGTGATCAAATATAACTTCCTCAGATTGTCCCTCAACCTATTAATCATGGTATAGCAGAAGGAGCATATAGTGGTCAGTTCCAGAAAATTGCAAGCCTCATGACATCATGGACAACCAGGTTCTCCTACATAGGATGTGTTTGCAGTGTTTACTAATCAGACAACTGTGTAAATGATAAAGTTACCATTATAAAGCACATTCAGGCAAAGGCACGTCTCAAAAAACTGACACTAAATGTAAAAAGATAGCACAGGATCATATAAGATGATGCTAAAAGACTCATCAGATATAGGACAGTGGAATAAAGTGACCTATTGACTCTTTTTTGCATAAAAGTTCTGGGAAAGTTTTAACAGCGGAACACACTCTTCGCAGGTTATTCACCCTTTTTAATTTTTCCCAGACCCTTTTCCCTTGTTATTGACTATAGCAGTTTGACGAGTAATTTCGATGTTGCCTTTACTGGTAAGGGCAGGTCTATTGATGTGATAAAACGTACTAAATCAGGTCGGTCGCTTTGGGATTAGTTACAACATATAACCCAAGAAAGATCTATTCATCAAACATTATCCACCACGATGCATCTAATATGATGCGAACCAAACTAATATCAGATTACCTAATCTGGTCAGTACACCCTAAAAAGAAGAAATATTGAAGGAAACAAACATCTACGCATCAATGGGCATATACCTCTTCCATTTCTCGGAGGATCACATCTCGCTCACGCTCAATGCGGGCCTCATCGAGGTTAGAGTTCTGCAGGATGTCGGCGAGGACCTCCATTGCACGGGGCACGTCCTTGTCGAGCACCTTGGCGTAGTAAGTTGTCTGCTCCCGGGACGTGTAGGCGTTGAGGTGACCGCCCATGTTCTCGATCTCCTCCTCCAGCTGTGCTGCGCTGCGCTTCGAGGTGCCCTTGAACAGCATGTGCTCGACGAAATGCGCGACGCCAGCGGCCTCCTCATTCTCGTACCTGCTCCCGGAGTCGATCCACACGCCGACCGTGGCCGTGCGCGCAGCAAGCGACGACTCCGTGGCGACGCGCAAGCCATTGGGAAGCGTGGTGACGCGGGTCGCCGGGGCCGCAAGGATGGCCGTGTGATCGGCGTGGGCCGGCACGGGGTTCGCGTAGCGGAGGAAGCGCGGGTCCGGGTGCTCGAGCCGCCGGATGCGGGCGTTGACGGCCTCAGCGATGCGGTCATACGGCATCACCGGAGCGGGGATCGGGGTCGCGTCCGGGGCGATGACGCCGGGGGCCGCGGCGACGGCGGTGGAGGCCTCGCGCGCGTTCCCGGCCGCCGCCGCGGCGATGGCGGAGCGGCGGCGCATCGCGGCGGATAGGATGCGACGGAGCGCCATCGCGGCGGATCTGTGCGGTGCTCTCGCCGGCGGCGGCGGAGACGGAGATCTGGCTGGTTAGGGTTTGGAGATGGATGGATCGGGACGCGATGAGAAAGAGGAGAAATAGAGAGAGGAGTGCGGATGGAGATGCCTCGAAGGAGAGGACTGGGTGCCCGTAGCTTTGCTTGTGGGTGGCCCACGTGTCATAGACGAACTGTGGTTGATTCGCAGAAAAAAATGGACGAACGGTGGTTAAAACGTTGGGTTTCTGAGCCGAGTTGACGACTGTTACGGGTTTTACTTGGGCTGGACCTAATCTAACACAGAAAATGGATGTATTTGGGCTGGGCCAAATCTAACAACAGAGAACATGCTCTCTGTTTTATTTTTTACGCTCGACAACACCATTCGTTTGACGTTAAAGTACTTGACTACATGAGTACATTCGGGGAATCAAAAGGTTAAAAGATGTTATCATTGATTGTTTTCTTCGCTTAAAGTACTTGATACTTTCAGTCTGGTGCAAGTCTGACACTAATTCTTTTGCTACACAGCAGCAAGCAAGTCGGCATGAAGAGCTCACTCGATTCGCCCAGTAACAAGGGCACTGTCAACACCGAAGTCAAGAACATAGAAATTCATCTTTGAATTTCCTTTGCAATTTCTTGTACAATATTTTTTCGAACATTGGTCTGATTGCATCTGAAGCACAGAGCATCTGATACGCATATGCATGTACAGAACAAAACTTGGAGGCAATCCAAGCTAAAAAAAACAACGAATCTGACAGTAGTATTTTCTTCACACAAGGGAGGAGACGATGAATCAATCATCAAGAAGTAACAAGAAGAAGAGGGGAACGGAAAATCATGCATGACGATGCTCTGCGTTCCTTGATAGATACGGTTGACCTTCACACGGCTTATGAGGCGCTGGCTTCAGCTTTCCAGACTCCATGCATTGCTGTCGACAGTAACTGTCAGCCACCATTGACATAACCAAGCATGGTGAGCATGCTTTGTATAGATGAACAAGAAACCATTTTACCCAGAAAACTACAGAAATTCATGCTTGGTATTCCCTAAGAACTCACCATGATAGTTTTTCTGGCCGGGGATGAAATTTTGGTTCCACTGGAATTGTAGCTGGTTTTGAAGACCTTCAGTAGAGGAGTCAAGAATGAACCATCAGTGACTAATCAGTGCTATGATTGAACTGGGACTAAGCTATGGAAGAGAGCTGAACTACAGGTAAAGAAAAACCTTATTGAGCCAGTAATCAATACAAGAAACACATAACACACCTTTTTGGGACAAAAGGACGGTCGAAGTACGGCATTGGTTGAGCTTTAGGAACAAGCTCTTTCCTCAATTGTCTTATCCTTTCTTCTTCCTCCAACTCCTTCTGCCGCTCTCTCTCCAGTCTTAGTTCCTCTGCAAACTTGTTCCTCTCCAATACCTAAATTTTCATATAGACATGATCAACAGATTAAATAAACAACAATTAGTCCAAATGATATTAGGCTTCACACATAGTAATGTACGAAGTGAGTTTGTAAGAGGCTTACATATTGATCAAATTCAGCTCGCTCAACTGCACGTACATCGCTATGAAGAACAAGATCAATCGGCTCAGTTCTTTCTTTGACCGGTGGCCTCAGCAAGCACTGAAACAGAAGTTAAGGTCAAAATAATATATTTTGCTAACTAAAAAGTTATGTCATATTTCCCTTTAGTAATCCCAAAGAAATTTTAGGTGAGAAAATCTGCAAGCATTTCAATAAAATTCCGGCAGTGCATCAGTTTCCTAATAATCTCTTGCCATGAGAAGAATTAGAAAACTGAATATAGCAATTTACCAATCTTCTATCCTCACATCAACCACATGGTGTATGCAATGATTAGGTAACTTCTGAAGTCAGTTTTCCTAACAATCTCTTGCCATGAGAAGAACTAGAATAAGGAAAACAGCTATTTCCCAATCTTGTATCCTCACATTCATCACGTGGTGTATGCAATGATAAGATAACTTCTGAAGAAAATGTTAATTGCAGTCCCCTGTATAGAAAAGTAAAATAAGGAAAGGTTAGACAAACCTCAGGTTCGTCTGTAGTCCATGGTAGTCCTTGCGCAATATGTGTCCGTTTCTTCTCTTCCTCCTTAAGCATTTCCTGCACCTTTTGGACAAATTGTTGCTCCTTGGTCCTTCCTCTTTGCTGTCATTGAGGCAATTGTGATTCATTTTCACATGTTAGCTATTTAAGGAGAAGCCATCTAAAGTTGGCATAAACAGAATCATAATGTTACAATGCTAAGACGAGTACATCCAGTTTGATTTTCAGACCATGTTTTGAGATGCAGCAGATGCATAAATAATAATTTGCAATGATGGAATGGCATATTATTATATACTATAATTTAGCAAAATCAAATTTATCATGGTGCAAGAAATAAATATTATGATCAGAAACAAATTTCATAAGCTAGTCATTAACGTGCTGCCAATGGATTTGCCAGTTAATTACTATGATAGACAGAATTCACTCTAGTACAGTGAGGCAATACTATAACTTTTTGTCTATCCAATTAGTCATCGATTTCTACAGAACACCAGCCCCACATGAAGTACACCGATTTAGGTTAAAGCATTCAACCTAGTGCAACCTTAACTGTGGCATTAGAGCCAAAAAAAAATCACATTTAATTATACAAAATGACAGAACCGGAATAACTAAGAAAAGCCATTCCTGAATGCAAGTTCAAGAAGGTTCAACTGACTAGTAAAATTTTAAAATAATTCACAAACAAGTAGCAGGCAATAATTAACTACTCTTGCCAGCTGCCAATTCATGAAAGCTCATCATTACATTTTCAAGTATGTAATCCAAAGTAAGTTCTTTTTTTGGTACATCCCTGACAGTGTTTATAAAATTCCGACAAACGGTCTTATTTTCATAAAACAAAAATCCTGTAGACCATCATGTTCCGAACTAGTGGACATCGGTTCTTTAAGACTTTAATAATGCAAATAATCAGTGTAGTTCTTATATCCGAATCAAGTTCACAATCTCAGACACACATTGTGTAGCATATATGACGATGTGCTGTGGAATTGGCTATAAAACAATTTGCTGATACAAAGCATTTGATTTTCTGGCTTGCCCCGTATTGAACATTCGACAAAGTAAGGATCTTGTAGATCATTATACCTTGATTCATAGGCACGACTGTGACAACAGGGGGATGTGTTATTACCTCTGTCCTTAGCTTGAATGGATGCTGACTTGTGACCTTAAGCTTTTTATTCCAGCTGCTCCTTAGTGACTCAGATGACTGCCAATCAGAGAGCAAGCATAGATTCAAATTGGAGAACGCACTCCAAAATGCTCAATCCTAAATGAAAAGAAAACGCTAAAAGTTTGAAAGGCTTACATTTCTCCTGCTCCTTCGGCCTCCAGCTGAGGTTCTGCTGTCCCAGCTCAACCTACACCGAGCACAAGCTGTGGTCAGAACATTGTATTGCCAAAAACATCGACATGCTTCATTGCGGTTGCTTTGTTGACACGATCAATCAACCTGTCGCTGTTTCCATCGAGTGACGAACAGAGTCTAGTGGGCCCTGCATTCAGGAAGTCCGACGACGAAAAGACTGGTGCTTGTGGGAGCCCCAGATCACCCTTGTCCTCCTCCTTCCATGGCTGCAACCCCGGCAGCGCCCAGGAGTCCTCACCAGCCCTTTCAGCATCGGAGGTGGCCCCGGATATAGTGAGCAGGCTCTCAAAGGCATGAACCAGATGCTTGACGCGACCGGAACCGGGATCTGGGACGCTGCTCATCGCCTTCGCCATCACTTTCGTCCTCAACGCCCTCACCTTGCTGCTTCCCTCCAACTCCGCCTCACTTTCCTCCTGTACGGCCTCGAGGGCGCCGGCCTTGACACCCTCTTCAGCCGCCTTCTCCTCCTCACCTCCATCCTCCTCCGGATGCAATTGCTCCTCGGCGGCCGTGGACGCGACACGCTCCTTGCGGAAGAACTCCTCCTGGGACGCGCGCAGCGCCTCGCGGGCGGCCTCGCGGGCCTTGTCGAAGTCGAAATCGCCCCCGCTCCCGCCGCTCAAGCTCCCGGCGTTGCGCCTCCGCCGCGCGCCCTTCTTCGCCACGACGAACCGCCGCTCCCCCGCCCTCGGCGGTGGCGGCGCGGCGGGCGCAGGCGTGGAGGGCTTCTTCTTAGCGGAGGCGGACTTGGCGCCCATGACCTCCGGTGACTTGGTGAGCTTGGACGGCGTCGACGGCGGGGGAGGGGAGCCCGGGATGTTGGGGTGGGAGTTCTCCGACGCGTGGGAGAACCGGGCGCGCGAGGAACACGGCGACTTTGACGGCGTCTTGCCAGCCACGCGCGCCGCAGGAGCCAAGGGCTTGGTCGGTGTCTTCGTCGTCGCAGCGGGAGCCAAGGGCTTGATCGGAGTCCTCGGCGCTGCAGGGGCCAAGGGTTTGGTCGGAGTCTTGGCCGCCGCCGTCGCCATAGCTAGGGTAAGGAGCTGGCCGCGCGGCTGGATTTGGGTTTAGGGTTGGGGATCCGCGAGTGCGGTGGATTTGCTTGGGCGAGTTGATTCGGTGGGGATGATGCGAGAGGAGGGAGGAGGCCGATCGGGGAAAAGGGAACGTTGCGGCCTTGCGGGCGTAACGGCTAGTTTCTTCCGAGGCGCTCCAACCGAGGGGTTCGAACATATGGCCCGTGCCTATTGACGATAGTCTCTCTGACATGTGGCCCGTGTTCTGTAGACCCCAGTGTCATTGGACAAGTCAATGATCGTGAGTCGTGACATGATTCCCGGATGATGGAAAATTCTCACGAATAGGCATTCAGCATGTGATTTTTTTTATTAGATACTCCTAACAGTCATAAGCTAACTGATATGTCACAATTAGAGTGTCATTTGTAAGCGCCAATGCGATTGAAACGCACATAATGACACAAGCATACCTGACGAGGAAGAAAATCGACAGCAAACCTCAACGGTGTCAAGTGTGAAATGAAATGAAATCGACAAGTCTCGCGCGCCACCTCTTGCATTGTTTATGCCATGGCTCGGGCTCATCCAGCACGGTTGGGCTAATCTACCCAATGCAGTTGGTTATGCGTTTGTACATGCTTTCTCGACACCCTTGTAGCTTGTCGTACTCCTCAGTTCGGGAATTGATGATGCTCACGACAGCTTTATATTGGCCGCAACTCAAAAATTCTTGTCCACAAGTCATGAATTCGAGTAACATATTATAGTAGATGTTTCTTGGTACTACTATGGACACTAAACTAGCTCGATACATAGAAGCCTTTCAGCATGGAGCAACACAAATTAACACGACAATTTTACACCCACCCACTCACTCATGAGCTAGTGAACGCCTCCTCGCCGGCCGCCAAGGAACGCGCCCTTGATCTTCCTGAAGAGCACCTTGGGCGCGGCGAGCCAGCTACCCGGGGCCCTGCGCGGCCGCCTCGCCTCCGCCCCGTCCCCGTTCAGCACCCGGTTCAGACGCGCGACCATCGCGTTGAGCTCGAACGAGTCGTACAGCGTGCCCCGCTGCCCGCCGACCGCCGCCACGGCCAGCCCGCCGACGCTGACGTCGGAGCTCGGTTTCGTCGCCGTCGAGCGTGCCACGGCACGGTGCTCCCGCGGCGCCAGCTTGACATCGTCGGGAAACATACCCGAGCGTAGACGGCAGGGCGCGCCCTGCCTGCTGCGAGGGTAACGATTACCTGCGCAGGGTCGATCGATCGATGCTTGCAAGGAACAAGCAAGTGGACAATGCGCAGGGCGTAGTTTGCTACGTGACAGAGCGGTGAGTTCAAGGGTCGCCTCATGAACAAACAAAACGCAAAGGATATGCCCCCGAAACAGGCGCTTACCTACCAGTATATCTCACAAACTAATTCAGCAAAAAAAAAATCGCATTTGCATTTCTTCACACAGCAGTAACTTATTAGCAAGACTGGGAAATCGACATCCACATTCAGAAAAGAATGTCCTCGTGTGCTCGAGTGATAACGACAGACCTCGTGTGCAAAAAATCCTAGGCGTGCAGCAGTGTTGAGGTGATCCTACACGCTCGCTAGTAGTTCACCTGCCTGGACTCTGTTCCGGTGATGATTCGGCATCAACGAAACGCAAAAAGACAGCCATGTAGACAGTAAAGCCAAGACTGCAGAAGCTTCTGTAGAGCATTGGTTTTTGGTTTTACCATAGATGCTCAAGCCAGATATTAATGTAGTATAGGGTATTTCCTTTCTCAATCAATTTTGGCCAATATGTTATACAATAATAAAGTCTGAAAATTTTCTCAGAGATAACAGCATAACACAAGGATAACTATATTTGCTCTACAAGCAACAACATTCGGTAATATTTCAAATGTAACGGGCCTAGCTGCAGGAACACGCTCCAAACTACAAGAATGTTAAGGCAGTGCCGTCATGGCTCCACGATCTTACTCTTTTTTTTTTATCATCACTTGCCCAGCAACCGGCGCCCTCGTTGATTCGCCCCTTTCACTCTGAAATTCAGCTCATCAACATCGTCGCTGAAAGTATCCAGAGCTTTGTTGTGCCTGCAAGCAAGATAAAGATATCCATCAAACTCTATAAACAGAAAGAGCACATGCCGAAACAAGGCGGAAATATCGTTTCACTTTAGAGCATTTTACAGTATATCAGTGCTACAACTGTACAGGGATTATTACCTTTCAATTTCTGTGCCCATATCGAGTGCCATGTCCTTCAGCTGTTCCACCATGTTACTTAAGTCTGAAAGTGCATCATCCTGCTTTGCTTTCTCAGCCTACAAGGGAAAGTAAAAAAACAATGTTGCCTTTCAGAAGATGTGACTCAATTACACAGTTAGTTAACTAACAAATACACACCTGAACTTTTTGCATTGCAGTTGCAGGTGTTGCAGGCGAAGGATGTGCAGGACTTGGACGTTCTTGACGTGTCGGGGCAATTCCTAGCCTCCGCCTCGATTCCATGTTGTCTGCTGTTCTCGCAAAAGAGTTATCTGTCACAGCTCAAAAGGATCAGGTAAGCAAACTAGAAGTCTTGACAGAATATTGCAGAAAAGTACACCATCATACTTTCTGAAGCTGGTCCCTTTATTTGCTGATTCCTCCTTGGCCTCCATGTCTTGGAAAATAGGCCCCCAAGACTTCCCAGAAGCTTCTCGCTCTGGAGGCAACACAAATTTAGGATATTGTTGAAGTGAATGTTCAAGCCAAGATCAAACATTACAGCTTGGTCAACAAAAAGAGACAAGCAAAATAATTTATGAATATGGATGTAAGAAACACCTAAATGAATCAGAAAGACAAACATTATTACCCTCAGAGAGAAAAACCTAAATGATCATACCACTAATGAATGTCTAGTAGTGCTAAATCCTAAGATTATGTCGTGTAGAAGCAAATAAAGATAGTTCTATGCATAAGTTATGCACAGTTACAAACATATTTTGCAAAAGTATTGTAAAAACTATAATTTAATTTAAATATGATATCACCAGGTGGAGAAACTCACCACACTAAGGTCCCTCTCGATGTCAGCTGCTATTTGATGAGACCGCATGATCTGCTCACCTTGACGGTGTAAAGTCATCAAAGTTTGTGCAGCATCTTCCCTGATCGCTTCAGCAGCCCTCACACAATCATTTACTTTGCTTGAGGTTTCTTTCGCTTTGATCACAGCGTAGTGTTCCAACTCCTGCACAGATTGATCACTGCGTTGCACTGGGACAGACTGTGCCCGTGATGGTCTTGAGGGCACTTCGGAATCAGAATCGGAATCAAAGGGGTTTGTCCTATGGACAGGAGGAGTGCCTAATGAGTTTTGTTTCTTATATGCTGATATCGACATCTCGGTTTGTTCACTCAGCACACTGGAGCAATGGCCAGAAATCTGCTATGGAAAGGAAAATAAAATGAGTACCTTTTACCATAATCAGGTGGTGATGTGCAATAATGTTGCAAAGATAGTGATTTGTTTTAAAACATACTGTTGTGAACGGAAGTACTAACATGCAAACTAAGCATACTACATGAGCCTATACGAAAAACATACTACATGACCACACAAGGTGTACACCAAGATGTGAGACCACCCGCGACTAAGACCATGATTTATTGGACTACCAATTACGAAGTTTCCAGTTAATAGATTTCTGAATTCGAGAACAGCAACAAACTACGACTACGACTACAAGGCATAAAAGATAATCACAAACGACAAATTCTGAGCCATGATCATGGTTTCAAAACACCGACTCTGACTCCTTCCAGTACTGAAAAGGCTATATGCGCTTGATTGAAAGCATATGCATTGGGCCAGGCCAAAATAACTACCAGTCTGAGATTAGTTAGTTACAACCTCAAATAGAACATGTGTGCTCTACCAACATTACATCGAAAGAAGCTACCAGCAGCAGCAACTCGAAAGTCCACAGCAACTGCCGCTATTGGCTTCTTGCATTGCATGACCAGTTGGGTAATCAGGTGCTCAAGTGAATCCCACTTCGAGATCTAAATCCAATCTACCGAGTTTCCTATCTAATCAAGCCTGACCCCTCAATCCAGCCACAAAAGGGCATGCGAAATCCGATTGGGTGGAAAGCTGGGATGGATCGTACGATATACTACTGATAAGTTCTACGCCTCTTCCCGGTTACATTAGGGCACGAGAATAGGTGGAGGGAGGATGAGATGAGAGTACTCACTGGGTAATGGAAGCTAGAAGCGGAAGGACCGGTGTTCGCCTCCGCCGTCTCTTCCGCCAGTTGCGGAGCGGAGATAGATCGCGCCGGCGCCCCTCTTCCGCGGCGGCAAGGGAGGAGCTGGGAAGCCGCGAAGATGCGATGCCGGGCGGCGGCGCGAGGGAGGCGAGGGCGGGGGAATATGACCGTTGGGTTCGGCGTGAAGTAGGAGGCTTTGCCGTGTGCCCATGTCTTAACGTGCGATTTATACAAGCCGTTCCGTTCTGCCTTATCTGCCGACCTCACGGGGCCTGCCTCGAATACGTTTACTTAATCCGTGATTCAGTTGTTATTACTTACTTCCTGCCACGATACCCGCCAGTTTTTTTAAGCAGAACGACGGTGTGTTTGACCGGTGCATTTTGGTTTGCTATATGCCGCGATGGGACAATGGATCAGTTTTAGGCTGCTACTCCAAGCCTACCAATCCATACACAGCAAGAGACCATACATTTGTACAATCAAAGTGATCCTAGTTATGTCCCATGTGTACCTCAACCCTTCCGGTATTCATCATCCACTAATCATACAAGCAGTTCAACAAGGCCCCTAGCCCCAAGCAGAAATCAAACATATAACAAAAAGGTGCGGGCATGTTTTGGTTACAGGTGATATAAAGTGATGAATTGATAATCAATATGCTTCAAAGCACATACCTCATTTCATAAAAGTACAGCGGCTGTTTACAGTCACAGGCCATCGGCGTGGATAAATTCTAAATCAAGCTTCAATCCACCAGCACGGCAATTCTCATGATACCAAAATCGGCTAAGCAACAATAACAGCTTTTATTACATAACCATCGCTAGCACATGGCAAAAAATGCTTGGGCCAGGAACAGTGACACAAGCCACATGACAACAATACATACAGCTAGACTACAGCAGGTCATCGACAGATGACAAAAGATGACCGATGGATTTACATTAATCATTAGAATTGAATCACAATTCTCAAGAAGTTGTTCCAGGGGCAGGGACGAGATTCCTATGAAGTGAGGCGTCAAAACAAAATGATGAACTACTGCTGTACAAATTGTGGAAGCAGGTGCAACTGCTAGGCTTTTGCTGTTCAAAAGAAACATCCGCCTTGGCTTAGATAATGTCCTGGCCACGAGCTGCGTCACTTCCATTTTCACAAGATCCCTTTCCAAATACCTCTTCTATCACATTGTTTGTTGAGAAAAATTCATCTTTCTCCCACCCGCTAGTGAAACCGATTTCCCACACCTTTGAGTCACAATGGTCACCAAAGAACCCATGGTCTGCAACACCACAAAAACCATCATTCCTATAGTGATGATCTCCAGCAATGTCAGTAGGTGTCCGATCTTCAGGGCCAACCTGATGAGCCTCAAATGATGTGCACGAGTCATCTTGTGTATCTGCATCCAACTTGAAGGTCTGTTGGTTATGATCCACAAATGACATGGTAGGAAGACCCTCTGACAACATACCACCCGCCTGCACACCATCATGATTGTCTTCAATGGCATCAAGCTCATCTTCCTCGTCAGAATCTTCATAAAAGTTCCCCTCTCGAGGAACTTGGTTGCACGCACCATCATCTTGATCAGTAAGGGACTCAGTAGGCAAATATTCATCAGCTCTTTCTGTGATTGCAAAGTCACCATCACCAACTACCTGCCATTCATCATCGTCGCTGTCAATGTTCGTTGGATCAAACCTGTTCTGCTCAGCCCTTTTCCTCAACATGAAGACATTGAAGTAGTAGCTCACTAGTTCTTTGCTGGACTTCGATGGGAAGGCAAGAGGGAGTTCATCCCAAAAGTTTCTGCGCAGAGAAGCAGGGTTAGACAAGACCACTTCCTGGAACAAGTGCTCCTCCTCTTCTGTCCATCTTGAAGCTACCTCCTCTCCCATATTACAGAACCCCAACTCCCTGAAGGCATCTGCACCAACGGAAACCTTCAGCTTTTCTCTTGCTTCCCTTACATGTTTCCTCACACAATCTATTGAATCTTCGTCATCACAATCACAGCCCGCCTTATTGTGAACTGGTTTCGGCGTTGAAGATAATGCATCAACACCAGGCATTGGCATGACACAGTTTCTGATCCACTTTCCACTCTCGTCTTCTTCAGTTCTTCCCTGAGATATGTGAGAGGATGCTGAGACAACACCTTTATCAACAATTGAGCTGCTCTCTGAACCAAACGGCCTGCACTCTGGTAATTCAGCCTGATAATTTGGCCCGATAGGTACAAGCTTCCTTGTTGGGCAAATACCCAAGGATTGATGAAAACTGGCAGGCCATACGTCATCTTCAACATAAGTATGAGCTCGAGGACAATGGAGAGGTGAATCTACCCCCTCGTCTTCACTTTCCTCACTCTCATATGCTGGTGAGTCGAAGCTTCTTTCACAGGTCATGTGTGTAGTATACTCATGAATGTGCTCATTAGCATCGGAGATATAGTTATCCTTCTTCGCTATAACTGGAATAAGCATTATACATACAATTAACTGCCTGTCTCTGCATATGCAAACTTAAGAATATAATTCTACTTGCAGAGGAAGGTTGCAGGTCAGAACTCTTACCCTGATCTTCCTGCTTCAGCCTCTTGCATTCAACTATGTCCAGCATGTCAATGGATGCCGGTCTCTTGTTATGGTCTATCATCGGTGCCTCTCTGACACCACTTTCTATCACTCCGGGATGAGCAGCAGCATTGGATGGATGAACACCATGCGCCAACTCTTCTCCAAATGGGCCAACTTTTTCACCCCTTTGACAAACTTTGGAACAAACCAGACCAAGTATTAAAATCAAGACATGCATGCACCTTGACGCCTTGTGCAAGGCAAAAGAAAGCTGTTCAATCATTACCTGCAATCTGGCACTTCTCAGGAAGGAAACTGGAACGACCATTATCTGCTCCTCTCATGCTGCCACATGCTAGCTGTTCAGAGTGGTGGCTCACAAAAGCCTCACTGTTCTCTTGATGCAGCATGTTTGCCCTGAAATTATCGCAACAATGATCTAAATAATGTAACAGAAGCAGGAACAAGGATGCTATCCTAAATGATAAGAATAAATGATTTCCATCACTACCGACGCGGGACTATGGGAGGGACAATAAATGGTTTAAGCCATCTTATTAGATGACGCCATAATGAGGGCATTTCTGACCAATTGCAATACGCATGTTCAACTATGAAACTGAAGCACAAAAATGAATTGCTCTCTCTACTGAGTCAGCAAATTGACAGCGTTTCTGTTCACGCAACAATCATGCACAAAAAAGGCTCTAATCTAGCATCATATAATCCTACCGAATTTGCGAACAGAAACAGTACACCTCGGTCTCGAACGAAACCCTAACCCGCATCCAACCACCAGAAAAATCATGCAAAATTGACGCAACAAACCGAAATAATCCTGACCCAATCCTACAGATCAACCACAGATCCATCGCCCCAAGGCGAAATCCCGGCTTAATTGAGCGGATGGAAGCCGGATTCCGGGCGCGGAAACCCTAACCTCGCGACCCTAAGGAATCAGAGATGCGGGGCAAAGTTGGTACCAATCGAGAGATCTCGTCGAGCGACGAGCAGATCCGAGGCCGGATCGAGAAGTCGGAGAAGGGTCCTGCAGGGATCGAGATCGGATCGGGAGTTCGTTTGTTGCGGGGGGAGGGGAAATTTTGGGGAAAGGTTTGGTCCACGACCGCGTCCTTTTTTGGGGCGATTTATTTATAAAACGGGAAAAGAAAAAGCAGCGAAATCGCGATTCGCGATCGTGCCGTCGTGCCGACCGTGTTTTGGGCCGCTACTCACACGACCAGTCGGGGACACACACAAACAGACCGAGGCCGTCGTAACCAACCCCGGCCGGTACTGGGCCAGGGCCTGTCACTGATGAGAAAAGACGACCTCGGACCCGCATGGATGGTTTTATGTGTAC
>JAAXCT010002118.1:0-95100 GCA_012490785.1 Eragrostis nindensis | reverse complement strand
ACACTGTTCTCATCCCTCTTTCGGATGAATACCCACTTATATCCTACGAGGGAATACTTGGGGGGTGTGCGGGCGACAGGCCCGAATACTTGCCTCTTATTTAGCGAGCGCAATTCCGTCTCTATTGCTTCTTCCATTTTAACCAATCTGAGCGCTTCCGGCACTCTGCCTTGGACTTTGATTCAGGATACTCATCAATCGCATCTGCGATCTTAGAGACGAAATGTATGTCGACAATTGTAGTCTTTCTATTATATAGTTCTCCTGTATCAGCATAGTTTGTGGCAATTTCATTAAACTTATCCAGCTCTTCTTGATTTCCCAAAAACACTTGAGTCTGGTTGTTCCGGTGCCCTGTGCTCTCATTTGTGAGCACTTGTGCACTGGGGCCTTCGCCATCTGAGCGTGTCACTACTGGGACGACTGAATGGAAGTGTGATGCAGATGCTCCAGTACTTCCTTCTGCGGACGTTTCGCTTATTTGTACTGAGCTATCTGGATCCCTCCCCCTTTTCCTAGGATAGGGGATTTGAGAGTTCATGCCCTCCAGGGGTATCTCTACTCGCTCCGGTGCATTAGCCGCTGGAACATGCGACTTCGACACTCCTCTTATATCAGTAAAAGCATCTGGTAAATTATTTGCTAAATTTTGCAGGTTTATTATGCGTTGAACTTCAAGTTCAGCATCCTTAGTACGTGGGTCAGGTGAATGGATGCCGGTGGCACACCATTCGATTTCCCGGCATTCTTTGGATTTAGGAACAATCCTCCCCCTAATGCCGGGAAGTGTTCTTCATCAAAGACACTGTCAGCGTATCGAGCCGTAAATAGATCACCAGTTTTAGGCTCTAAATATTTGATTATGGACGGAGTTTCGAAACCAACATAAATCCCCAACTTCCGGTGAGGTCCCATAACTGTACGCTGGGGCGGTGATATCGGTACGTAAACGGCGCACAACCGAATTTTCGCAGATGGGAAATCTCTGGCTCTTGTCCACGCACTAGTTGAAAAGGGGAAGCAGAGTGATATGCAGTCGGTTTATACTGGATTAATGCGGCAGCATGCAGTACTGCGTGCCCCCAAACAGTTGGTGGGGAGTCTGCTATCTTGTAAAAGTGGTCTGGCAATTAATTTTATCCTCTTAATTAGGGACTCAGCTATCCCATTCTGAGTATGAACGTGAGGTACAGAATGCTCGACATTATGCCCAGAGCAAGACAATAATCATTAAATGATTTTGAGGTAAACTCACCAGCATTATCCATCCGAATTGACTTAATGCAGTTCTCCGGGAAACCAGCACGCAATCGGATAATCTGGGCAATGAATTTAGCAAAAGCGTGGTTCCGTGTAGACAACAGGCATACATGGCTCCATCTTGTCGAAGCATCTATAAAAACCATGAAATATCTGGACGGTCCAGACAAAGGATTGATTGGGCCGCATATATCACCTTGGACTCTCTCCAGGAAACCCAATGGTTCAGTGTTATCTTCAGGTAAGAGGGCTTGGTTATCAGCTTTCCCTTTGCACATGACGTGCACAAAAAATCTTTTTTTGAGGAAAATGTATATCTTTAATGCCATGACCAGCAGAAACTTTCACGATTTTTCGCATCATTACTAATCCAGGATGACCTAGCCTTTCATGCCAAATTTTAAATGATTCCGGGTTTCTAAAAATTGTAGGCATCGCAACATATTCGTGGGGGGCTCTAATTGTTGTATAGTATATTCCAGAGGCCGTGCCAAGTGCTTTTTCAACCACTTTTGTTTTATGACCATCGATTCTGTGATGTATAGGAATTCAGTCCTGCCTTCACATGCAGTTGTAACATGATAACCACTGCGACGGATGTCTTTAAAGGTAATGAGAGTTCGTTCAGCTCCCGGATACAGGAAAGCTTCTTCGATGAAGATCCTAGTATTATTAGGGAGGACCACAATGGCTTGTCCCGAGCCGATAATGCGGCCATTGCTTCCGGCAATTGTTAAGAGGTTTTCAGTCCTTTTCTGCAGTGTCTGAAAATACCTCGTCTCTCTTAGAATGGTATTCGTAGCACAACTATCAACCAAACAAGGTTCTTCACCTGCCTCCATTGGAATATAGCTCTTGTTCTATAAAGCATTATTTAATTCATCATTCAGAATGAGCGAATGTAAGAAAAGAACAAGATACGAGCAAAAATAATAAGCAAGGGAATAAGTCTTTATAGACGCATAGCGTTCAGCCTAAGCACGAATTCAGGTTTGCTCACATGAGCATTAACTATTACATCACGACCAATGTTCTTCTGGAAATAAAAATCACACTAGCTTAAGGGAAATGACTCGCAAAGGACAGAACTACTCCATGTCCTTGGCTTCCTCGGTAAGAAGATCATCCTCGTCGAGGTTGAATTCACCATCACCAACCTGGGCAGCGGTACTGGGTTGTGGCACCATTTGCATCCACTACGGGAGATCCTCTCTTTGCCGAGTGCCTAGGGCACTCGGCAAAGGGCTAAATACACTCGGCAAACCCTTTGCCGAGTGTTGCACTCGGCAAAGGGCACACGGCAAAACAGTATCGGCAAAGAGCTCTTTGCCGAGTGCCAAATGTCGGGCACTCGGCAAAGAGCCCACGTGGCACTCGGCGAAGAGAAACACTCGGCAAAATGTTAATTGAAAAAACACCCAAAAGAAAACACTCGGCAAAATGTCGGGCAGCGGTACTGGTTGTGGCACCATTTGCATCCACTACGGGAGATCCTCTCTTTGCCGAGTGCCTAGGGCACTCGGCAAAGGGCTAAATACACTCGGCAAACCCTTTGCCGAGTGTTGCACTCGGCAAAGGGCACACGGCAAATAGGTATCGGCAAAGAGCTCTTTGCCGAGTGCCAAATGTCGGGCACTCGGCAAAGAGCCCACGTGGCACTCGGCGAAGAGAAACACTCGGCAAAATGTTAATTGAAAAAAACACCCAAAAGAAATAGCAAAAATATTTTTTTTTTAATGAGGGGAGGCCCCCACCGGCTAGCCAGCCCGTCCCCATCATCTCAAGTCGCGGCATTTTTCGCGTAATATTCGCACACTACGCGGCCGGTGGGATTCGAACACGCCCGCTGAATTTGCGCGTGTGAAGCCCCCTCTACCACTACACCACAGCATCACATGTGCCTATATTCCGTTTTGATTCTACTCATATTATACTAAACTAAGTTTCAACTAATTGTTTGAGGCCCTAAATGAATTCAAATAAAACGTACTCAAGTACAAAGTTTCATAACTTTTCGAGATCTACAACTTTCATTTTGGTCGATTCTCCATCTTAGGTCGTTTACAAAATTTGATTTCAAATTTGAACTCTTTCAAACTAAATTTTTGTTGACAAGATAATTTTAAATAAAAAAATTGTCAACTAGAAAGTTTCATAAATTTTTGATATCTACAACTTTCATTTGGTTGTTTCTCCATCCGAGGCCATTGAAAAATTCAAATTTTGAAATTTGAGAAATTCAAACATATTTTTCGTTGACAAAATTAATTCAAATCAAAAAGTATTCAACAGCAAAGTTGTGTAACTTTTGAAGATCTACAACTTTATTTTGGTCTTTTTTTATCTAAAATAATGGTAGTAACATTGTTCACAAATTCATATATCTCTCTTTATGTTTCGGAAAACTATACGGGAGCCGTAGATTTTGTGAACAAATTTACTTGTGCTTTGTCAAATGAAAAATTACAAAATAAGAAGTGTAGATGTTGAGAAGTTATACAACTTTGTAGTTCAAAACTTTTTGATTTTAATTAATTTAGTGATTCAAAAAATTAATTAAAAATATTCTTTGCCTAGTGTAATTGGAAAAACACTCGGCAAAGAGAGATCTTTGCGAGTGTAGTTGTTGAACTCGGCAAAGAGGGCTCTTTGCCGAGTGTTGGAAAAAAACACTCGGCAAAGATTAAAAACTTTGCCGAGTGTTAAAAAAAACACTCGGCAAACATCTCTTTGCCGAGTGTTTTTTTTTGGCACTCGGCAAACATCTCTTTGCCTAGTGTTTTATTTTGCACTCGGCAAAGACCTTGTTTGCCGAGTGCCTGAATAAATACACTCGGCAAAGAAAACAACACTCGGCAAACTCCGGGTTTCCCGTAGTGATCGACATCCATGTCTTCAAGCTCAGGAGTCTCAGTGGGCAGGGTAGGCACGCGGAGGTGTGCTCCAGTCTCATTAGCTGCAGGCACTTGGACAAAATGAGCCTCCGGATTCTGACGCTTCTTCCACTCTTGATAAATCTGGATCAAGTGTGGCTCGGTCGTGCAAGTACGAGACCAATGCTTCATGGATCCGCAACGAAAACAACCCTGATTGGGGTGCTTAGCTCCAGCGTCTCCTTTAGGTCCCTTCGGGGCTTACCTTTGCCGTTTGGCTTCTGGCTTTTGTTTGCGCTTCTTGAAATTCTCCCCTTTGTTAGGTCCTTGCTTGCCACACGCTGCTGGCCCTTGTTTCCAAAAAGGAGCCTTGCCCTTGTGTTGCAGAAGGGTAGCATGTGCTTCAGGCACGCCTTGTGATCCAACAGGGCGCATGTGAAAGTTTTTCATCAAGAGATCATTCTGGGTCTCTGCAGCAAGTAGGGCTTGTATCAGTTCAGAGTACTTCTTGTACTTGTTGTTGCGGTACTGCTGCTGGAGCACCATGTTGGAGGGGTGGAAAGTCTCAAGTGTCTTGTCTATCATCTCTGATTCTGTGACTTTCTGCCCACAGAAACGAAGCTGGCCGACAATGCGATGAAGCGCAGTATTATATTCCCCCACTGTCTTATAGTCAAGGAAAAGAAGTTGGCCCCAGTCACGTCTAGCTTGAGGAAGTATGATAGACTTTTGCTTGCCGAAGCGCTCCTGGAGAGCGGCCCATAGCGCAAGCGAGTCGCGCACCTCTAGGTACTCCATCTTCAAGTCAGGTGGATGTGGTGCCTCAGGAAAATCGACGCCTTTGCTACCTCATGTAGCGGGATCTCAGCAGCACCAGTAGCACATGGGGCGATTGTGTGGGACAACTGCATCGCCGCTAGGTGGAACTCACAGTCCACCACCCACGTCTGGTAGTTGCTGCCATCCAGGGCAAGCTGCTTGAACTGCTGAGGGGTGATGTTGGCCATTTCCTATAAGTTCATGCAAATATACTTCAGGTAAATAAGCATGAAAGTGAATTTAAACATGTAAATATGGTCGTATGTATTTTCTCAAGGCAATATTACGCTAGCCATTATTGTATAGCACATCGATCACATGCATGAACGCTTCAAAACTACGCTAGCAATATTACACTTCCAGGTATTACATATGCTAAATGCTGCACGCATGAAAAAGTAGCGCAATGTACCAGAACTGCAGGGGTAAAACTGGGGCCACGGCAGTGATGAAATGCGTATAAAAGGAAACTATACGAAACAGGGTAAATACAGGCTACAGCAGACATAAATCGCAAGTTTCTTATTTTATCCGCTGAATTAGCGGCGGCAGCGGCACATGCATGGAAACAATCCTGTAGATCGCGCATGCATGGAAATAAGCCAGCAGGGCGCGCATGCATGGGGAGCCGCGGTAATGGTGCGCGCAGTTTCCTCGCTGGGTCACTGCGGCGGGTTCGGCGGCTCGGCCTCCGGCGAGGCGTGGATCGTCAAGCGATCGTAGTGCATGTGTGCGCAGGTGGAGCTTCAGGCCGCCGTGGTGTAAAAGATGTCGCTGGCGTACGCGCAGAGGCTCAAAAACGAGCATGCACGCTGGGGTGGCCAACGACGGCCGTTCAACGGCAAGTTCCATGGCCGGTGGCAAAGGCAAAACAAAAACTGCCACCGGTAATCTACCCATATCTAGTTTTCCATTTCTAGCGACCAAGATCTACCAAGAGAAAACTTACAGGGGCTCTATGGTGCGATCTTGTATTCTTGTACTAGCAAAACTGATCTAGTGATCTAAAACATGGCAGTGCTTCGATGCGAGAAGACTAGTATATCGTATAAACAACGCATGCATGAAGCTAACCAGCAAGATCTAAACCATGCAGTAGTCCATCTAAAGGTACCGAGTATAAACAAAACAGTTCGTGTCTACCAGATCTGCCTAGAAAAGAACTGGGTACGGCATATACGCACGCAATCGAAACAGTTGGTTCTAAAGCAACAAGCGATAGACGTCTACTACTGATTATAACCAAGGCAAGAGCTGATCTACAACCTGAACATGCTAGATAGGATCGACACGGGAAAGCAGGATAAAAACGATGTAGACAAAACGATCTACTCGTTCCACTACCTATACTCCCGGATCCCTCTACCGTCAGGGTGAGATCCGGAGGAGATCAGAACGACGTACCTTGATTCGCAGGTCAGAGCAAGTGCTGATAACGTGTTAGAAATACACGTCGTCCCGAATCCCAAATCCCTCCCGGCAGCAGTGAGGCGTGAGAAGTTGTTGAAGATCGTCCCTTCACTCAAACGCACGCCATGAGGGAAACACACAAGAGACACGTGGATGTATGGTGGAACCCAATTCTCATTAGTCAAATGTTGATGTACAAATGGTTCCAATATATAGTAGAAGCCTTCAGGGCATATTTGGTATGAGCCCAATTATTTCGATTCAATCCCTCTAATTCGGGGATTACATTCTTAACAGTTTCCAGTATCTCAAGCATGCATGGATCCTGCTTGCGTGGACCCGCCTCCGCAACCAGACACAGGAAAGCGTCAAAGGGAAGCTTGGCTGTATACACCGTTGCTGACGGGACTGGGTATTCAACAGCTGTGCTGCGACCGAATGCTTTTCCTTTATCTCTTTTCGACTCCTCTTTTTTCTAAATTTTTCTAGGCCTGACTTGTGGGACCGCCTGAAGTGGCTGGAAAGGTGGTGCATCCGGCGACAGCCGCAACGTCTCCGGCTCCGACGAGCCCGCCGATGAACCAGCCGGGCCACGTGCCATGTCCACATATAGCGGCCGGCGCATCGAGGCCCTGAAGGCCCCATGGCGGGTAGTAGAACAGCTGTCTGTGAGGCGGGGGCTGGCTCCCCAGCACACCATAGCTCGGCCGGCCGACAGAAGCTCCAGCCTCCATGGCCGCTGACGCACGGTGAACGTAGCGATCACGACCACGATTCGAGGCTGGGACTCGAGACGACCAGGCCGCTCGTCCGGGTTCGGCAAACGAGGCCTTTTGCAGCTGCGCGCTTGGTGCCCTGTGCTTCCTTGCAACTCAGGCAGCGTGCCGGGTTAATGCATGCCACAGCTCCAGACTGAGGTAATTGAAGCAACAGCCGACCAGATCCGCCGGCACCGGCCACCTGGGTGCAGGAGGTGCCAGGTCAGAGCGACCCACGCAGCGGCGAGCTTTGCGACCGGGATGTGCCCCATGGGTGGTGGGCAGGGTGTTGCCGCCGGGAGTCGGCCATGAAGCTTAAAGGGGCCGGATGAGGAGGGAAGGGGGCGCGACCGTTGGAGTCCGGGGAGGGGGAGAAAGGAAGCGGGCGACTTTTCCTTGTTCTTCCCCTGGCGTACGTACCATCATGTCGGCGGCGGAGGGGCCGGGGCCAGGGGCGAGGACGCCGCGGAGGCCGGGGAGGAAGCCGCGGCGACGAGCGGGGGTGCCGCGGGGGCCACGTGCCTCTTCTTCTTCGTCGTCGTCGTCAGCTTCTTGCTGCTCGGCGCGGGCGGGGCCGGGGCGGTAGGGAGGGGGAGCGGCGGCGAGCACGGGCGCCGTCGCCGGGGCGAGGGCCGGGCGGGAGAGTGCCGGTGCGGCGGCTGGAGGAGGAGGCGACAGCGCGGCGAGGGCGTGAGGACCGGCGGGGGGACGACAGGGGACTACCTCTCCATCTTGTACAACTGAAGTGGCATCGTCCTTTTTTTTTTTAGAACAAACAAGGTCTTGGTTTGGTCGTCGGTTGGAGATACATGTTTTTAGGTGTTGTATTTTGAAGACCATACACACCTATATGGCTCTTTGGGTCTGCGGTTTGGGTATTGTGGGTTGGAGTCAGTCTTATAGATCCATCGCTGTGGCACCGTAGCAATAACTAATGCAATCAAGAAGGGATGTGCGGAGGCGACCTTTTTTTTTTTTTTTTTTTTTTTTGGCGATGAAGGTTACCGTGGTTTTAATTGAGCATCGTTGAGTGTCCATGCATGGTAGCGAGATATACACCACAAACACAATGTGCTGCGTCGTGAAACACAAACGCTTCAGGCCAAGACGCCACACGACGACCTTCTCATCCTCAAAAATGTGTTGCGTCGTGAAACACGAACGCTTCAGGCCAAGACGCCACACGACGACCTTCTCATCCTCCTTGATATACGCTACACGCCGTGTGCGTCGTGAGACACGGCCCTGTGCAGGCCAAGAAGAGGCCGCTTGACACTGACCCTGCATGCCTGAGTGGAGCACCCTACACATGGATTCGCGTGCTTGAAAAATTCCATATATATCGCATAAGAATACAAGTACTTGTGTATGAATCAACTTTTGAAGATTTCATTTCTTTTCTTTCCGCAAGTAATTAATTTGCTCGAGTCACAAGACATCGCAAGATGGTGAAACAATTAATTAAGCATTATAAGAGCTCGTGATCTTCTCGTACAGCGGCCAAAAAAAAAAAAAATCAATCTATAGCTTCTTACCACATGCTCATTCAGCAAAGCTTCTTTCCACCAGTCTGGGCGCCGCGTCAACGAGATTCAGAGAGTCAAAAACATGGAACCAGATGTCTTGCCACCACACAAGTAGATAGTAAGTTCTGGACATTCTCCTCTTCCTGATCACAAAGAGGACACTTCTCCGGATGGTCAAGACCCCTACGCGCCAACCGATCCGCTGTCCAACATCTATTTTGACAGCCAGCCATAAGAAGAACTTACATTTTTGCGGAGCACAGGTTTTCCATAGGCGACGCCACGGCTCAAAAGTTACTGAACCGTTGAAGTAAGCCCGATATGCTGATTTGGATGAGTAGCAGCCTGATGCCTCAAACTTCCAGATATGATGGTCTTCCTGATCAGAGAGCGTGATGTTTCTCAAACAGTGCCACAACTTTAAAATTCTCTTATCCCATGCCAAGATAGTCCAGCCCCATTACGAATGTCCTGTACCCAAACACCATCCTCAAGAGCTTCAGCTACTGTTCTTTTTTTACGGATTCTTGGCGATATACTAGCCACAACGATGGTGCTAGGCTCTCGATCGAGGAGCCATGCAACAATCTATCCGACCAAAATAAGGTGTTATTTCCATTGCCAACTTCTGTGGTGACTGCAACAGCAAAGAGAGCTAGCGCATTGGGTGCGAGGGAAGCTCAAGATCAGTCCAGGGTCTATCAGCTCGGGTCTTTCTAAACCACTGCCATCTCATTTGTAAAGCCCAAGATAACACTTCCAGATTAGGAATAGCTAGACCGCCCAGGTCCAAAGGTCTTGTAACTTTGTTCCAAGCGACTAAACAGCAACCACCAGTCACCTTTTTTTTCCCTTGCCACAAGAATCCCTTTTGGATTTTCTCTACAGCCTTGATAAACCACTTGGGCACAGTCATTGCAATTAGCAAGTACACCGGAATCGCTGATAGCACTAAACGCACAAGGGTTGCACGTCCGGCTTTATTCATGAGCCCTGCTTTCCAACCCGGGAGCTTGTCTGCAATCTTCTCGATCCAAGGCATAAGGTCTAACTTTCGGAGCTTCTTGTGAGATAAAGGCAGTCCCAGGTAAGTACAAGGGAATTCGGCCAAGGGACAACCTACATTTGTAGCATCATCTTAACACAAACTGCCGCTATTTATTAAGAAAAATGAAATTTGAATACCATTTCCCGAATTCAATCCAGCATACAAAAATCAAATAATACCATTTCACATATATCATAACATCCTATAGTAAGAACTGCGAACAAATTAAAAGGCCATAACATTTAAGGAACTTGCAAATCGGTGCCAAAGGTTCTACTTCACCCAGAATAGCAAAAATGATGTTAACACTAACTATGAGATTGCTATACAGAATGTCCACCATGACTACTCTAATGAGGCATTATGAAGAGGACTCACCCTGATATATCAGGAGAAAGCTTACCCTCTCTCGTCCACTCGCTGCTAATGATAGACGATAATTCCTTCACCCTTTCTCAGATAATTGTCTCCTCGATAGGATCTGGAGTGAAGTCAAACAATGGCTGCTTCTTTGACAGATAGTTGAACCCAATACTTTGTTTTTAGTCGCACTTTGAAAATGTTGGCTCAAAATTTTTATTTTACTCAATATTTTACAGATATGGAACACAACATTTCTGCAAATGTTTGCTTAACATTTGCTTTTTTAATCAATAGTATTGCAAATGTTAATCCAAAAATTATATTTTACTCATCTGTTTGAAGCTATGGAATCCAACATTCATCATTCTTGTTTTTCATTAACTTTTCCGCAAATCTTGATCCATTTTTTTATTTTACTCAACATTTTGTAGATGTTGAACCCAATCATTTTTTTGTCAAACTTTTTACAAATTTTGACTCAACCTTTGTGTTTAATCAATATTTTTGTAAATGTGATCCAACATTTTTTATTATACACAATATTTTGAGATGTTGAATCCAATTTGTTTTGTTTTTAACCAAAATTTATGCTAATAGAGATTCAACATTAGTGATTTTAATCAACATTTTTGCACATGGTCATGAACATTCTTATTTTACTCAAAATTTTCCACATGTTAAACCCAACTTTTGGTTTTGACTGAACATTTTTATTTTCCTTAACATTTTCTAGATGTTGAACACAGCATTTTATTTTAATCAACATTTTATGAAATATCAACACCATATATATATTTTAATCAATATTATCGCAAATATTGAGTCAACATTTCCTACATCATTTTAATTTTACTCGATATTTTTCAGTTGTAAAACCCAACAATTTTTATTTTAATAAACATTTTATCAAAAGATTACTCAACATTTTTTCAATAAATATTATTGAAAATTTTGGATTAACATTTCTTATTTTACTCAACATGATTCCTGATATTGAACCAAATACTTTTATTTGCAACAAATATTTTTGCAAATGTTTACTCAATATTTGTATTGTTTTATCAATTTTCTCGCTAATGTGGATCCCATATTTTTTTTCATTTTACTCAACATTTTTCATATCTTGAAGTCAATATTTTTGTTATTATCAATATTTTTGCAAATATTGATTCAACATTTGTGATTTTAGTCAATAATATGGAAAGTGTTGAAGCAATTGTTTTTTAATTTTGCTCAATGTTTTCATATATTTAATGAACAATTTTGCAATTACTGACTCGATAATTGGGTTAGTCAATATTGTGGTAAATATTGACGCAACTTTTTTTATTTTACTCAACTTCTTTTAGTTGTAGAACCCAACATGTTTGTTTTTAATCAATATTTTATCAAATGTTGACGAAGTATTGTTCCAAACGTTGAGCTAAATATTCTCAATAATTGTTTGAGTTGGAAACAGTACATTTTCTCCCTCAAATAATTCACTTTATCTGTTTTACAACCTAAACAAAATATTGGCCCAGTTTACTCCCTCCCCAACAATCCAAGTTGGTGCAATATACCACGTATTGTGATTTATCATTTTTGTTTCTTAATATACATATTGAACTTGAAGCCCCAATTTTGCATGATGATAGGTAACAGACCAAGCTATGTTAAGAAAACAATTAATATATTATTTTTTATTATTTATTTGTTTATGTTGTTATTTACTACAAAACTATTCAAAGAGTACCAAAAATGTTTTCACAAAGTTTTTTGTTCCATCTATCATCATGTAAAATCTGATAATCAAATGCAACTTTTACCTGGAGAAATAAAAAGTCAAAATCCATTACAGGGTAGTAACTTGAGCGAAGATTTTGTTAAAATGGACAAAGTGAATTATTCAAGGTAATAATATGACTTTTTCCTTTTGTCTTAATCAGTATGTATCTTTGTCGAACAACATTTTTCAACATCCATACTTGCCAAACTTTATTAGGAAATGCTAATTAATTAACACTGGAGGACTCAGATGAATGTTATTGATATAAAAGTGGATAAAAAAATATACAAATATGGATGGTTGAAATGCAGATTCTGTCCAAAACGTTTTGAGCTTCGATCGACCTCCCGCCGCCTGTCGGGGGGTGGTACAACGGCGTGCAACGTGACGATCGACATGGCTTAATTAGTGGCAAGGAGCCGTGCACGCGGGGAGTTGCAAAGAGTTGTGTGGGGCCCTCGTGAGAGTGGTGACCCCTGACCGAGCTCAGATTGTTAGGCCATCGGGCTGACGACAACGAGGCCTTCGGGGACAACAGTGGCGGCCGGAGGTGCGGCGGCACGACATTGTGGAGGGGGTGGCGCATAGCTGGGGTGCGGTGCTGGGGCAGTGGGACTCAGGGTGCAGTGGAAGGCTGGGGTCAGTCGGCCTAGCTAGGACGCGGTGGCAAGGCTCGGGTCGATGGGGGACGTGCGCTTGCGGCAGGGCGCAACATGGGAGTGGCACACGGCTCGAGGTGGGGCACCGACGATGTGGTGGCTGCTCGAACCAGTGGAAATAGAGGAAGAACAAGTTTTGTCGCTTTGCTGTGGTTGTTTCTAACTCAAGGAAGGAGACATCCCCGAAACTTACCGTACATGATAGTCTGAAGCTGAAAGCGGGAGAAAATGTGTAGTGTGCACATTTGCCTACGTAGCAGCTTCTGCATTGGTCGTGGGGTGCACGAACGTTTCTCGAAATTTTGTTAAAATAATTTTTCCCGCCATTTCATGAATAATAGCGAGAAATGTCTGTTTTTGGCATATTATCTCACTCCTTCAGAACGTACACATGGGAGCAGTGCGTGCGAGATGGAGCAGGGCACATCATTGTTCGTCAAGCTCTTTTCGTGTAGACAGCGACGTTGTTCCACCACGACTCCATACGGTGGGACGGCTGGCGGTTGGACTGCTTGTGCATGCCGAACTTGAAGTATTGCTCCTCCCCGCCGTGCCCGGGTGCACTCAGCCTGCGCTCTAGCCGTCGATGAAGATGGTCACGTTCCCCTTGCCGACGTCGTGGACCACGTTGAGTCGCACCCAGCACGCGGTCGTACACGCCGGCGGCGAGCACGCAACTGAGGTGGTGGTAGTAGGTGAGGTTGCCGCAGTGGCGAATCTAGGACTAAGGCCACTGGGGTCGACCAGGCCCTAGTCTTAGGCTTAAAATTACAATAGGCCTCCTTTTTTTCACCATAGAGTTTGCCTCTTCCAGAAAATAAGCCAATGGAATGGCCCTGGTCTTTGGGCCAGGCTGGGTCCGCCCCTGGTTGCCGTCGTATACGTGCAACATCAGCGTGGTGGTCTGCTCCGGGGCCTTTCCACCTGACGTACGGCAGATGTGGTCTCACCTTCGCCAGAGTAAAGACTATGAACCTTGCTTTGATACCAGGTTACAACTGAGCCAATATGGTATTACTAGCCCATAAAGAGCCGTGAAAGAAATACAAATGTACACATATGAAAGAAACCCCTCGTAATGATTGGTGCGGCCCCGAATCAGGTGGTGGGGTGCCTTGGGGGGGGGGGGGGGGGGGGGGGGGGGGGGGACGGGATCTGGTAGGGACAGCGCGGCCAGGCGGCAGATCCGATGGTCGGCGTGTCGATCCTCCGGGTGAGGGTTTTTTGTTATTTTTTTGGATAATTGCGAAAACCACCCCATAAGTCATTCGGAGATTCATATTTCCACCCATAAGCTACTTTGTTGCAAATACCCACCCACCCACCCACTAGATTTTGTTGCAAAAACCACCCCGATTGACACATGTTTAATTGATACAACCCATTTTCATTCATTAGAATGGTTGATGGTGTTTGTATCAGTCTTATAATATTTTGAAATATAATCTTGTCATACTTTGATAGAATTTGGAACAAAAGAAATAAATTAGAGGTTAGCTGGTGTTCCTAGAGTTTGAGATCTGGAAAAATATATTAATGAAAAATAAGATGATTATAAATCATTCAAAAATAATTTATGAAAACAATCATTCAAAAATTTAGAAAGTGTTAAACTTAGTTAAATTATATATTTATTTTTAATTTATATCTGCCAAAACATATGAAATTATATCAGCCAAAACATATGAAAATCGATTAGCATGTGCATATTGGGGTGGTTTTTAGAACAAAATCTGGTGGGTGGTATGGATTTGCAACAAAAAGATTTATGGGTGGGAATCTCAAACTCAAGGTGAGATATGGGTTGGTTTTTTGCAATTAACCCTTATTTTTTCTGTGGTCTAATAGTAGCGGGTAATGTCTGCTACTGCCACATTTTATTTTTTTTAATGAATCTTCAGTGGCAGTTTTCGGTTCTCCATCAAGAATAAACACTGTTAGTGGCGCAAGCTTAAGTAGTGGCAGATTTAGTTGTTGCCACTGAGATCCATTTTGTCCCATTACTAATAACCGTTTTTGTAGGTGTGGTTAGATAAATCTATTGATGCAGGGGCTGAAATATTGACATATATTCTCCTTTCTAAAAAAAAAAAAATACTGGTGTGATACACGACAGTGGCCCGACATGGTAGACACACTACAAGACTTCAGCTAATTCCCGACAGTGTGATGGTAAGTGGCCGACAGTACATAGAGTGTAGTATAGATGTTGTGAGCCGACAGTACATAGAGTGTAGTATAGATGTTGTGAGTGGCTGACAGTGTTGTAGTGTAAATTTTCAAATTCCCTACAGTTTTAGCAAATTCCCTACAAACTCATTCCCCACAAACTCATTCCCTACAGTTTTCAAATCTGTTTCTAAATATATTGAAAACTGTCACCCATTTGTAGGAAAACTGTAGGCGATTGTTAGAAATCTTGCAGTGACAGGTCGGTCTCGACGTATATGCATGACAACGGATTCAGCTTTGTACTTGTTGTCTGTGCACGTCAGAGGACAAGGCGTGATACACGAGGGCTGGGCCCGATGTTGGGGCTTCCATAATTGAGATGCTCTACACACGTCACAAGATGGTGGAGACAGGCCGGTCGCATTCCGCTGTGTACTTGTTGTCTTGCGGCTGGAGAGCATCTGGACCCAATGTTGAGATACTCTACCCGCAAGACAGCGCGAGCACACCAACAAAGTAAGGCAATACCATATCTGTGTCCACAATAAAGCGGTATTGTGTGGTTGCGCATTGATCGGAAGCACCTATAAATTGTCAGCCCATCTAATGGTCTATCGATCACAAAAGGCTCGATCGATCTCTAGCTATATAGTAAGTGGAGTATAGCCCAACGAAACTAGAATCAAGAATACAAGATGCTATCCATGGTGTTGGCCGCGGCACAAACCCACGTTGCCTGCCGATCAGACCATAACGACATGTACTTGCGCGCTGCGTATGCAAAGAACATGCATGACAAGAATGACAAGGAGGGGAGCGCGGGCGTCATTTACATGGAGGCCAATGCGGAGCGCGTGGTTGGAAGCGCGCGCACTAGGTTTATTCTGGAGCCGGTCGACCCCCAGAAACACCAAGTGCACGTCAGGTGTGCCTACAACAAGAAGTACTGGGCACCCCAGGAAGTCACCATGGGCGGCAGCGGCGGCAGCCACTGGATCATCGGCACCGCACATCAACCGGACGACGAGGACCTGTCTAAGTCGTCATGCACCGTGTTTGAGCTGGTCGTTCACGATGGCAACACGAACACCTTCAGGTTATTATATAGTATTTGTTTACTTTGTTGCTGCTTGATTATTTTTGCTCTATATCCGAGGTCAAATTAATTCCCTAATTAAGGTTGGTCACTAGTTCATCAACACAAGCCCCTACTATATATAGTTGGGGCGTGAGACATCTCATCTCAGGCCCCTACTGTAGATGCAGCTGGTGTGGCAGAAGGCCAGAACGGCCTTGTTAATTTGGGGGTGTTCGTTTCTTTAGGCCTAATTTTAGGCCGCCAAGAATCTTTGTTGCTGCTTGATTATTTTTGCTCTATATCCGAGGTCAAATTAATTCCCTAATTAAGTTCGAGTAAGGTTGGTAACACTAGTTCATCGACACGAAGCCCCTACTATATATAGTTGGGGCGTGAGACATCTCATCTCAGGCCCCTACTGTAGATGCAGCTGCTGTGGCAGAAGGCCAGAACGGCCTCGTTAATTTGGGGTGTTCGTTTCTTTAGGCTCAATTTTAGGCCGCCTAGAATCTTGCCATTTAAAGGTATTAATAAAGTCTAATTAAAAAACTAACTACAGAATCTTGTACTAATTCGCGAGACGAATCTAATGAGGGAGCCGTGATTAGACGACAGTTACTGTAGCATCACTGCAGCAAAACATAGCTTAATTAGGCTCATTAGATTCGTCTCGCAAATTAGCACACATCTGTAAAAAGGTTTTGTAATTAGACTTATTTATACGTCTAAATAGCAAGATTAGTTTTGATGTGACCTTTAGGCCTAAAAATACGAACACCCCCTTAGTCCCTGCTGGAGAATTACTATGAGCTAGCTGCCGAGGCAGCATGTGTCATTTCATACTTTACTGATGAACAACTCTTTCTTAATTAAACACATATATGCAGTTTTATCTTAGAAGAATCATATTTCTTCTTTTGCATAATATGACAGGTTCTACCATCCTGGCCTACGAAAGTATGCTCGTATTGTTGCAGATAAAGGAAAAAACTCCCTGCAACTACAAGACGAAGGATCCGTACCAAGAGATGGTGACCGGCGTTCCGACACCTTCCATGTCATTGTTGTCTCAGAGTATAAGGAGTTGCCTAAATATGTCATTTTCAAAGGTGACAATGGCCGTTATCTTCAACCAGAGCAGTTCGTACCGCCTGGTACCCCACTAGAGACGCAAAAGGACCCTAGGTTTTGGCGGCAACTGCCTATATACCTAAGATTTGGACAAAATGAGAGAAGCGACCCATCTGCACTCCACACTACATACACCAATGATCAAGGACAAGTTCGTATTAAATCCGAAAGTATCCGGAGGTTTTGGGCGCACGTGGACGACTTTGTTGAGGGAAAATCAAGAGAAGACAATTTCAACGACAAAAGTACATTATTTAAGGTAACCTCGTATGTTGCCTCTACCTTGATGCTTAGTACGTATCGATAAATCGCCTACATCTCTACCGTACCTAATAATTAAAAAACTATACATTGTTCAAGGTGCTCCCTTGGAAAGACTTCACTGCACTTCGAAACATGGGAACCAACAAGTTCTGTAAGAGGCTCACCTCTTATGGGACCATACATTACTTTTGGGAATATTTAAATACTCCTTTGAAGGAAAGTTGCCTCAGTGCCGTAGCTGAAACAATTGAAGATCCGTGTGCACAACTACATGTGGAAGAGCCAATTAGTGATCGAAAGATCTTTGACATTGAGCTCCATATGCATGAAGCCCGGGTTTATGGCATGCATGTTGTGAAAGTGGAAAACCATCCTCCTCATCCAAATACAAGTAGTTCAGTGGATACTTTCAGTTTTGAGAATGAAAACGTGACGACATTGGAGGGTAAGTGGGAGACGAGTGTTTCCATGAAGAGATCTGAGGATTACAAGGCCATGGTAAGCCTAGGTGCTGAGATGCCATTACCAAAATAGGAGATGGAAAACTATCAATGGGCCTTGAATCATCTTCATCTGTATCAACCGAGACTGTTTCATCGCACAATGAGGCAGCGTATGAACGCAAGAGTGTCACAACAAAGATAAATCAAGTATTCCACGTGGATCCAAAGACTCTGCTAACAGTTACAGTGGTGGAAAAAAAATATAACTGTGATGTTCCCTACTCATACAAGCAGACAGATCTTCGGTTCAACGGAGACCAAGAGACAACCACCCACGACGATGGCATCTATAGCTTCACCATAAATTCTTTCGATGTTACTAGTAAGTCAGAACGTCTTGAATGAAGATACATCCATGCAAGGGCCATCGTATAAATAAAGCCAGCTTGACAAATGTATGAAACTTTTTTTTTATGAGGAGACAAATGTATGAAACTAGTATGACAGCCCGCACATTTGGGGGCGCTGCCTCCGGAGAGAGAGGAACAAGATGAGTGCGTATGGGTCCTCCAGGATTTTCGAATTTCTTTGGTTTTCTGACTCCTTTCTTCCAAATTCAATTTGAATCATTTCTGGGTTGCAAAAGATCGTTCCAATTTGCATGAAGATAGGACCATATGTGTAAAGGACAGGTGCGAAGACGAAATGTCAAAATTCAATCTGGATTGAATGAATAAGAAAATTGTCCAAAAGGGGTTACATATTTGGAGCATTTCTAGAATGATAACGATATTGGAATTTGCGTAGGTTTTTATTTTGCCAAGGCCTATACCACATATATCTTTGGTGGCACCTAGTTGTATTGCAAAAATTTGAGTTGTTATACAAACTAGTATGAATCTGGTTTGAACTTAAATTTAAAATAATTTCAACTAAAGTAAAAAATTTGAAATTTATACCTAACTAAACCAGAAATAATTAGCAGAAAGCTAATATTCAAAATTTGTGACACCAGGAGTATCACAATAATTGTGGTCACAACTAGCGATACTTTCCACGACCATGTTTTGCCGGTGACACTGTTACGGTTGGCCGATTAACTTTGTGCTCGCAATTAACAAATTTGTTGCAACTAAGTGAGTGGCTACCTTCATCGAAAAAACAGAAGTGAGTGGCTGTCAGCCAACGATAGCAATGGTGGCGATGCCGTCCACAATGGTAGGTATGTCACTCGAATGCTTAGAAAGCACACATGAAGCACTGAAGAAGGAGACTCCGAGAGGGGGACGCTTGTCAACTCGTTATCACCGTTACCAACAATGTGTGTTCGCTGACGGCCGCGGTGTCTAAAGGCATCTACAGTGGTGCAGACGGCTGCCGTCTGTGTATGTCTTGATTATCATACGCAGACAGCTAAATAGACAGTTTGTACACACTAGTACAAAAAGAGCCTAATATGACAGTGCAAAATTTATAATAGTGGCGGACACCCATTGATACGTCACTGCTAGCCCGACGCAGTTACTGTAGCTGCTAGCAGTGGCGGACGGGCTGACGTCATCATAGCTACAGGACCCGAAGCATTCAGCAGTGGCGGATGAAATGACATCATCGGCGTTCGTCACTGGACAGAGACCAACAGTGGCGTGCGTGATGACATCATCGGCGTCCGCCACTACTTAGTCGTCTTTGTAGTGGCGGACATTGACATCACCCGTCCGCCACCGGGCATCAGCTGGCCCAAGGCCCGTTTCAGCCCCATTCATATATAAGCAACACTTAGGTTTCTTTCACTCCCACTCCACTTGCATACACGCCGCCGCTCCCTTCGCCTCGCTTCTCTCTCAACAGGCCACCTCCTCTATCTGCTCCTCAGCGAGATCTGGCCGACGACGGCATATCTGGAGGCGCCCTCCCTTCTCGGTGAGCGCGGATCTAGCGGCGCCCTGCCTCCTCTCTTCTGGAGCGCGCGGCAGCGTGCGGGGAGCGCATCGCGCGGGGGACGACGCGGCGGCGCGAGGGGGATGACGCGGTGGCGCGCAGCCTCCCTCCTCGCTGGATCTGGCGAACGGATGCTGCTCTGGCACGGCGGCGGGAGGCGAGGTGCTCCGCGGCGGGCGGCCCCAACACGACGACGGCGGGACGGCGGCGAGCCACTGGCAGGACGAGACGGCTCCGGCCGGGCGACGCGGGATCTACTACGACGACGGCGACTCCGGCGCGGACCCAGCGAGCTCGACCCCGCGGCACGGCCCCGGTGCGGCGGGGTTGGCGAGGTGGCATGGACGCTCCGAGCGCATCCGGCGGGCGCGGCGGCGGGATCCTGCGGGCGCGGCGGCGGCAAGGGGCGTCGCGGCGATGCATCATCGATCTGTAAGTCAATCCCCTCATGCCTCCCCTCTTCCCTTCCTTTTGCACGCACGCCAAGTGTTCGACCTATTGCCTGCCTAAGGGGCTGTTCGTGCTGATCTTGTGCTGATCCTGTAGACGCACAATTCTTGTGCTAGTTTGCTGTCCGCCGCTGCTGCTTGCAATTGCTCCTCGCTGGGTGATGTAGAAAGGTTGATTTGTTTGTACAGTAAGCATCCTTAGAATATATGTGCACAGCTTCTCGTATTCTGTAGCTTGATGATCCTCTAGTAAAAATTTATATGGAGAATAAGATTGAATTCATTATTGTTTCTATCCTTCAGTGATCAGTTAGTTTGGAATGGTGATTCTGGTCGGATGCTGATGAATATCACTTGTTATATGTTTGTGATCTTCTGCAGTAATAATAATTGTATAAGTGTGTTCTTGAACATGCAGGCTAACTGACAAGGAGTCAGGATATTGTGTTTCCAGTCAATCTTACAAAAGAAATAGATTTCCCAAGACAGGTAAGAATCCTTATGTGACAGTCAATGATATTGCGTTTCCTTAGTCCTTAGTTGTAGTTTGGAATGACATTTGCACAAATTGACTGTCAGACTTACTTAAACTAAGAATGAAATTCCTCACTGCAAAATCATCTCAATACTTGCTTCTTTTTTCTTATGGCAGCAGATGCATGCCACTGATGATGCTGAGGCTCAAAGAAAGCGTAAAGCTTATATGGATGTTAGGCGACCAACAGGTAAACTGTCACTGATCATTGCATCTCTTCCATTCTTCAAGGTGATCAACCAGCTGGTAGTTCAACATATGAATAGATGGTGTAAGACTAATCTGCAGTTTGATTGTGCCTAGCTTTTAGTTCATGTGTATCTCCCAACTAATTTCCATTGTTGTCTGAGGTCGCAATTTTAATATTTTGGTGCAACCTAACCTTACACAATTGTTTTGGATTAAATTGGTCATGGTTCTCAAAAGTACTTCTTTGTTTCTACAGGTACAGGCTTTCAACTTCGTGGAGTATGATAGCTCCTTCAGTGAGAAGAAAAAAAGCTTGATAACTACAGGAACTGTGTACTGAGGTATTGTGCAGATCTTGATAATTACTTAGTTCTGGGAAGATTAATTACCTGGGCTGATGAGTAATGATATTTAGGTATAGCACAAATGTAAGGCTTTTTACAGGGCACACATGGCATCTGCAGTTGTTGCCTTGCATGCCGGAATGCTTGAATGAATATAATCTGAGGAGTACTTGTGCTATGAGAATGTAATATGGATGGTGTACAGACTGCTATGCAGTTAGAGTGTACCAATTAATTTGCGTTTTACTTCTTCTTGTCAGGTGCTAAGTCTCTAGTGCTTCTAATTTGCTACGTTGTCTGCTTTGGTGTTGCTAATATAGCAACATCAAACAGGACATCAGGGCAGATTAGAGGTATTAGAGGCTTTTTTTTATTTGAGAAAAACCATTGCAGTGGCGGGCATGCTGATGTCAGCATGCCCGTCACTGTTCAAAGTGTCATCAGTCACGGCCGGGGTGACGTCACCGTCCGCCACTGATTCTCTATATCAGTGGCGGACGGGGTGACGTCACCGTCCGCCACTGATTCTCTATATCAGTGGCGGACGGTCTGTGCGCCACCGCTCTGGACGTGCTAGCAGTGGCGGAAGCTCAGTGGCGCACGCTTTGCCCGCCACTGCTAGCCCAAAAGGCCCGCCACTGAAGGCCCTTTTTGTACTAGTGACAATGCATTGTCTGTTACTTTGTCTGTGTACTATTTAATTCATATGAGAGGCCATAAAACAAGGTGATCAAACGTGGATTGAACTTTATACATATATGAGAATGAATTTTAGATTAAAATAAGAAGCACAAATTGTCCCAAACTATTCTTGTGTCGCGGAGAGAAGTTTTGGACAGGCGTCCCTCTTGCTTTACATAAAAGGACCATTGTTTGAAAACTGTCTTTGCAAAAGCTTTCTTGTAAGATGGCAAGGGCCACATCCAAAAGTAGTACTCGCCATCCAGATGCAGCTCAGCCTGCGACCCTTACCCAGATGGAGGTTGATCTTGCGCGTGTACAACAGGTCATCGAGAGAAGCTCCCGGATGGCCATGGCGGATGGCCTTGGCTGGGCGTGGAGGGTCCGAGCTCGATCTCGTGCTGCAGAGCGACGGACAGGTAACAGGTTGGAGCTCGAGCTCGATTTGGCGTTGCGCGGCGGGCGGGCTGCGAGAAGGCCGAGAGCTCAACCTCACCAGGCGGGCAGGCGAGGAGAAGCTCGAGCTCCCCCATGCCGGTGCGTCGGTGCGCTTCTTCTTCTTCTTCTTCCCTTGTGCTCCCTTCCTCTTCACCATGGCCCATGGACGAGTTGCCCCCGCCAAAACGAAGCGCGGGCTGGAGATTTTGCAGCAAATCCCGTCAAGCCATCGTCTCGTGGCGACGACGGGTGCAACGCACTTCCGATGGACGATTGGTTCTCGGAGCACAAGCTGATGCCGTCGCCTCCCGACGCGACGGAGTTTCTCTCTCTCTCTCTCTTCGTTTAATGCACGACACGTCAGATATGTTTGCTGGGGTGGAGTCTTGCAGATGACGCATTAATTTGCTTTGTGGGCACCCACAGTGGTACAGACGGTTGCTGTCTGTGAGTGTCTTGATTTTCGTACACAGAGAGCTAAACAGACAACTTATACAGTGGGTTGTCTGTTAGTCTGTCTGTAAACTAATTAATTCATGCACGAATCTATAAATCATAGTGATCAAGCATAAACTTGATCTTTACGTATCATGTTGTGGCCTGTTCGAAAAAATACATATGAATGTGTCAAATTCCGTTTGCCAATCCCTCTTTTGCCATGGCGATTAGTGCATGAAACTAACTTGGAGGTCCTACCGGTCAGTTGGTGAAATCATTATCACTCACCATATACGTTGCCTTCCTATCCATTCGTTATTCTTATCCATTCATTTCACCGACGAGAGGCGACTGATGCAAGCTGCCAAGCTCAATCCTGCTATGTGCACTCTCCGTGAGGCGGGGAACTCAATCTTGCGTCGTGCTACCGGCAGCTAGCGAGGAGCTCAAGCTCTTTCTCACCCCGTGTGGCGTCAAGCTTGAGCCTGCGGTGGGGTGGCGGCGAGAAGCTACAGCTGGTGTGCGGCGGGTGGGTGAGCAGGAGCTCGTGCTCGAGCTGTGCTGGGCATCGAGGGGCCAGAGTTCGATCTTGCGTCGCAGCTCCTGCTCGATCTGGGCCTACATAGCGGGAAAGCTCGGACAGGAATTTGCTAACAATCTTGCTCTGTTGCTGCTGCCCCCAACCTCCGATTGCTAGCAGATCTCATGCTGGAGCAGTTCCACCTCAAGGTAATCCACGCCGTCCTCGTCGTGCGGGCGTCGCCCGCGGCGTCGCTACGGCGAAGGGATAGGTGGTTCCACCTCCCGCTCCACGACCCGCCTCCGCCGCCCACCGAGAGCTCTGCCAGGCCGCGCTCTGGTTCTCGGAGGGCAAGCGCCGGGCTTCGGTGCTCCGACAGCGAGGGCGAGGTGGCAGGGGAGCGCGCCCGCAGCAGGATCGGCGAGGTCGTCTTCTCCTCGCAACGACGCATACAACGGGGAGCTGCTGTCGATGTGCCGTCGGGCAACGGTTCGGCTGCCGTCGCCTCATGAGGCGACGTGGGAGCCGTCTCCTCCCCACACGGGGGTGTTTTTTGCAAATAGCACATCATACAGACGGCACATACCGCCGTGTTGTGGGTGCCCTAAGACGTTGATGCTTAGAATTAAATGCAGGTGAAAATCCTCAGGCCCTGGTCTCAGACTCTCTAACATAAAAAGAACACACAGAGAGAGAGAGAAAGAGGCAAATAAATCTCATAGTTAATCACCATCCTCGTCTTCCTCATCCTCGTCATACTTGGATAAATCAGCCTCCTCGAAGATGTTGCGCGTTGAGGAGTGGGCACTACGGAAACAGGCCATATGCCGAGAGCTTTTTATCGCGCACTCGGCAAAGAGTCCATTTGCCGAGAGCCCAGGCCACAGCTCTCGGCAAAGGGACAACACTCGGTGCAAACAGAGTTTGCCGAGAGCCACATGGACCGGCTCTCGGCACACAATATATTTGCCGAGAGCTCTGGAGCAGACCCTCGGCAAAAGGACGATGGCTCTCGGCAAAACGGCAGGCTCTCGGCAAACGAGAGCACGTGCCACGCACGTGTAACGGCACGGCGGGATGGAGCCGGATCCGTCAAGATTTTGCCGAGAGTCCGTTAGTGGCTCTCGGCAAAGAGCCCGTTTGCCGAGCGCAGAGGTCGGCTCTCGGCAAAGGTTCCACCTTTGCCGAGCGCTCTGCTAGGCCCTCGGCATAAAAAATGTTTTTTTTTTGTTTTTGGCCACCAATTTTTTCCTACTGTTGATGTATAAAGCATGTTAATTCATGTCAAATTTAGTATTTTTCTCCGTCCATTTGATATATTTAAATACTTTATCTGCTTCAAAGTATTTGTTAAAGATAAGTCAAATTTGAACTGCAAGTGATTCAAAGTATAAAATATAGTTACTCGAAAAATGATATTTATGTTTCTGAGTCCAATTTGAGGCCGTAACCATGAAATGAACGGAAAAATCGTGCATATTGTACATAAAATATGAGTGCGAACGTGGGTTCAAATAGTATTTTTAATTTTATAAAATGCAAATGAAGTCTGAAATTCGAGACTCGACATCATGAAATCATACGTGGAGGCCGTGGTAAATCATAGAAAAAGTTTCGCACAAATTGTCACGTACGTTGCTTATAAACCGGAGCATCCCCGAAGAAGATCCATAGAGTTATGAAGTGTCCGTTTAGATTTTGAATCAAAACGACAGTCATATTATGGAATCACTCTAAATATTTTTTTTGTATGCAATAGAACATATAAGAAGTATGACAACAAAGTTTGGTGAATTTTTAAAATTGTTTGATATTTTTAAGTTTTTTTTTTGAACTTTAGTTTTTAAATGTTTGCCGAGTTCAGGCTTCGCATCTCTCGGCAAACAGGTCTTTGCCGAGGGTCGCCTGGGGGCTCTCGGCAACATTTTGTTTGCCGAGCGCCGCGTAGTTTGCTGAGAGTCCTGGATCGGCGCTCGGCAAACTTTTTGATATATGCCCCTCGCGGGCGCGGCACCTTTCTTCTCTCTTCTTCCTTATGTTCTTCTTCGACGCCCAGCCACCAGCTCGCCCAACGCGCCGCCTCCCTCCCACGCTGCCGCGCCGCCCTCCGCCACCCCGCCCCGGAGTCGATGCGTGCCCGGATCGCCGCCACTCCGCCTCGGACCCGGATCTCCACCACCGTGCCCCGGAACCGGACGCCGGCCACCCTGCCCGGGCGCTCCTCCACCCCGCCCCGGCCTCGCGGCCCGGCCCTCCTCCACACGACCAGGCCCCGACGGCCTCGGCTGCGCCTCGGCGCGCCGCCCTGGCCGCGGCGCCCCCGGCCCCTTCTTCCCCGACCTCGGCGCGCCGCCCCCGGCCACCGCCACCTCGTCCCCGCCCCCTTATTCCCCAACCTCGGCCAACACCGCCACCGCCACCTCGTCCCCGGCTCCTTCTTCCCCGACCTCGGCCAACACCGCCACCGCCACCGCCACCTCATCCCCGCCTAAGGTCAGGGAACTCTCCCCCCTTTTCAACACGAAAACCCATTGCAATTTGATGTTCCAACACGAATTTGAACTAGGAATTGTCTAGAATGGATTGGCATTGGATGTGATTGTGCATTGGATGTGATTGTGACAATTGGGTTAGTTGTAGTTGTTTCGAATTGTTGATGTGGTTGCCAGCCATGAAGACGTTGATTTGTTGTATATGTTTGCTAGTTGTCGGCCATCGTGCTATTTCTTGCAGGTTTTGAGAACCTCACCGTACAGGGGAGGTGCTGTCAAAATTTTGAATTGACGGTTTTATGTTCCGTTGTTTGCAGGAGAGGCTTCTGCACCATCTTCCACTCGTCACTTGCAGGACAGTAAGGTGAGACATAAAAGACCCCTCTTTTCTATATATTCATGTTTGTAGGAAACGCGTAACCTAGGCGTCTCCCGTTCGAAATGGATACAATTGGAGATATGCAGATCTTTGCATATCTATGACCGTATCTGTTTCAAATTGTCCATGTTTTTGGACAGCCCGGGGATGCGTAGATGGAGTTAGTTTTCATGGTCTATTCCGGTTTGAGACAGAGTTTCGGCACCATCTCCCTTTTGTTCTCCGGATACACAATCTCCCTCCCAGGAAGAAAATGGTAGGGGACGGAGGAGTATAACTGAAGGAAGAAAATGAAGGCTATAATTGAGGGCATTTGTATAGGATCTCTGTGTAGCGTGCTACACTGCTAGTGGATGAAGGAGAGCCAAAGGAGGGAGTAGCCTCTGAAATTACAATATACTCTCTCTTCAATAGGACCTGCCCATTATACAACTTAAATGACGGTGGTGGAGCGTATGAGGAAAATAAAAGGCGGTGGAGCAAATGAGGAAAATAGTACCTGGCCATTATACAACTTAAATGACTGTGGTGGAGCAAATGAGGAAAATAAAGCCTGCCATTACCATGGAGGTGAGCAAATGAGAAAGATAAGCAATTGTTCTGGCATGGAGGTGCTGAAGGAATTGATGAACATGATGAACCGGAACATCTGATCCAACGCTCTAAATATTTCAAGTGATGTGTGTTGGCGGTTCTTATGCGTATAAATTAAATTCATTAATTCCGCAAGCGCAAGGATCATCATTGTAGCATTTCACCTTGGAGTATCCAAGGTTATTGTATTTATATTTCCGCAGGGAAGTAGAGCGAAAGGAAGCTGAATAGTAGCAATGCATTGCACAATTTGGAGAAAAACAATATATCAACTATACTTAAGACGGGGTCAGGTTTGCATGATATAAATGGGTTGGCACACACCATCTAATCCTAAGTGATAAAAGAAATAAAAGCGTAGCATACTCTGGGAGGACAACGAGATAGAGTCAAAACTTCCTATATGCTTATCTACTCTAGCTAAGCTCACACACATACAAGTCATGTCGTTTCGGGGCACGCACGTGCTAGGTTATATGAACCGATGCTGCTAGTTCATCCTAGGGAACCGTACGCTATAATTAAGACCCTGCCTGTCCAACCCGGACGTGGTGGATTACAGAGACCGGTGTAGCTGTCACATACACTCGCGGCTACCATCCTCCGTGGGGTTGGGTGCCGAACGTGCATAGGCCAAGTTCTAAGCTCCATGCTTACAACCCGCCTAGAGGAAATACTATTGATAAACGGAGCAGTCCTATTTCACCAAGCGCGGACGCCATCTCCGACGGAGGCACTCTCTCGTACTCTATAGACAACAATCACGAATCCCACAACAAGACTTCTACGAGCACTTACTTAACGGAATAAATAAACTAAATAGAAAAGAACTACTAAAAGAAATAAATAAAGATAAAACTAAATATAAATATATATTGAATAAAATAATATCTCTATAAGAGTTAAGATACAAAGAACTATACCAAAACTCCGAGAAGACTCCGGAAGCCCGAGAGAGCTCTCACTCTACTCTACTCTACTCTAACTCCCAAAGTAACTACTAAACAAGAAGTAAACACTTGGATGAAGTGTGGTGCGAGTTGTTCCTCCGGCCATCGGTGCTATTTATAGCCTCCTTAGGACGGTGGGGATTATATAGTTGAAGGTTGAGTGGCGGGGCCGCCAAGTCTGGCCGGCCGGTCAAGTAGGGGGGCCGGCCGGCCGCCCGATGTGGCGGTTCGCCACCGCCTTGCTCCTGAGCGTCTCTGATTGCCTCCTGATGATGGTTGTACAGTCGGTGATGTCCTGGGGGCGGCAGAAACGATGTGAGGGCCAAGTAAAGGCCCAAATGGCCCACCTTCTAGAATGGCGGTGGAATCTGCTGGGCTGGGCCTCGAATTACGCGTTGTGGATCAGTTTCCAGCCCACTGGAGGAAGCCCGGGGCCAATGGCCACCAGGTGGGGCCGGCCGGCCTATGGTGGGGCCGGCCGGCCAGGGATTTTCCCTGGCTGGGCCCACTTTCCTCCATTATTCACTCCTGCATCCAAATATTCACCAAAACTTGTGGAGTAGTGTTATTCCTATCTACTATGCACAGAATCTTGGTGACCTGCTGTTATTTACCGGTAGGGTGGCGGTTAAAACATGGTTTAACGACCGCCAACAACCTCCCCAAGCTTAAACTTTGCTCGTCCCGAGCAAACTCAACTCAGGGTACCGGCGGATCAAGAGTTACAAAGAAGCGCCCCATGGGTAATAAAGATCCAACAACATACTCCCTAAACATTGGTATGTTTACGAGAGCACAAAATATTCATGAGTGTTGCAAAAATTGTGGGGCTATTATGTCATACCTTGTCATGCAGCATTGGAGATTAGAACGGTAATTTCGGACAAGTGAACAATTCTAGCAAGTATGCACCCAGAGTTTTTATGTGCTGCAAGATAAGATGTAAGAAATTCTCCATCGTTTTGGATGACACTTCTCTTACCATCCCTCATGTGAGTCTATTCCCACAAGCTTCACTCATCCTACCTTCTACCAAATGAGGCTTTGTATGTGGAGCTTGGTAAGGAATGCACAAATGTCATGTATATATTATATTGTAAAGCTAAAGAATGAGTCTCAATCAACATAGGAACTCCTTATATTTTGGTCAAAAGGAAAAGGTGTGATGGAGGGAGAGAAAACAAACTCACGCTTGTGGAAGGGGGTTTTGAAACATTGGTCCTTTATTTTGCTCAAGATGTTTATGATAAGAACCTTATAGCCTTTGCTTTTGTCATGCAACCATGGAGTTTTTTTTTGACTACTCCATGGTGCAAGAGTGTTGGTATTTCTTACACCAAACAGAAAACACCAGCTTAGGCTGGTTAGGCCTAGGGTGAATATTCCCAGTTCGGCGTCAGAAATACCTGGGGTTAAGCTACTTGCTTATGATACATAATAATCCACAACTAGCAACGAGTGCCAGAAATGTATTATTAGTATTAATCTTAAAAGATAATTCGCAAGCGCACGAATAACCCATTGTAGCATTTCACCCGAGAGTATTCCAGGGTATCGTTATTTATATTTTCCCAAAGGAAGACGTGGTTGACAAGTATGTACTTATACTCATGGTGTTACAAATGATGGATCATAACCAATATCCAAATGCAGGGGTAAGGCAATAAATGGATAGAGGATAGTGCGACACACACAGCAGGCAGTTCCACTCTCTGATAAAAGGGCGAGAGGCAACTCTAAGCTAGACTAAGGTTAAGTAAGAAGAACTGCTACTCCTAATGTACATCATCAAGTAGCGTGCGTAGCATCTACCTATAGCCTAAGCTGCACACAAGCTAAGACTAAGCTGTTCTACTGCCAAGCCATCATCGGGAGATCCAGCGATCAGAGTCTGCCCCAATCTCCGGACATTTCATATATACTCCTACGCCATACCCAAACGTGGAGGATTACAAGGGACGGACAGGGCTGTCACCACCTGCCGCCTACCTCTACAAACCGTGGGGCACGAACACGCATCCAAGGGTGGAAAGGAAGCCCTAGCACCATGCTAGCGTAACTAACCACAACTCTAGATCCCTCGAGGCACCTCGCAAGGCGATAAATCTAGAGGACTCTTGCAAGCGATTACTTAGACAAAGGATCAAAGCTAGCACTACGTTATGCATAGGCGTTCGTTGCTCAAGAACGAGCGACGAACGACGAACGATGAAGAACGATCATCGTTAACCGATGATCGAGTATGAACGAACGACGAACGAACGATGAACGATCATGAACGAACATCGATGAACGATGAACGAACGATGAACGAACATGAACGAACGAAGAACGTTCATCCAAGATCAAGGATGAACGATGAACTAGCATAAGCACATAACTACTACAAGAACGATGATATTCCATTGATAAATAAATAAGTCATACAAAGAGAGTAAAAAGGATACAAGGGAATATACTCTAAACTCTCCAAGGGACTTGGGAGCCAAAAGGGCAGCCCAACTACTCAGCCTAAGCCTAACTAGAGAGCCTCTAGCTCTGGATGTGTGGAGGAGGGAATGAGCCTCTTGTGTTGGTGTCTGTTGAAAGGAGGGGGGTACCCCTCCTTATATAGCCCTCCAAAGGCAGTGGAATTGAGGCGGTTCCAGATATTTTGGGCATTGATTGCAGGTGGAACCGACATCCTGAGGTCGGTTGTGAACCGCCATAGAAAAGTGGACCCAGGGGGCCACCCTGCCAGGTCGGCCGACCCAGGGTTTGGGGTCGGCCGACCCAGGCCTGGCCCCTCCTGGGCTGGGCTTTGGCAGGTCGACTCCCCATGGTCTTTAAGCTTCTTATCCAGGTGCGTGGCCTCAGTTGATATTCTGGTGGGTTCTGGGCCTTTAATCCTTGAATTATATTCCCGCGGCGAGCGTCGTTTGATGGAAGTGTTGGAATCGTCGCTTTGGGGCATGTTTACACCTGGAAATCCCTGTTTTCCACCTGCACATCCAAATCTAGAGGTACACGTGGAACTAGGTTATTTGATAACAAAATGCAAGTAACAAGTGTTAGTTCTTCCTTATTTATAGAGCTAATTGACGGTCAAAAACTGGGTCTAAGGACCGTCAACAACTCCCCCAAGCTGTCCTCCTTGCTCGTCCCGAGCAAGAAGTAGGACTTAGGATGTTGATCAGGAGTTGCTGCAATGTTTCATATATCCTAGGTACCATGCACACAACAAAAAATACTCTCCTTTGAGTTGAAAAAGTTGGCATGGTAGCTCACCCTTTACCTTACTCCTTATGGAGCGTATGGCTTTTTCCTTGTCTTGGGCGGTTGAGAGATAGAACGGTTATAACAGAGCACCATTCACTTGTCCATTGTTTGACTTTATTTTTCGGAGGTTTTCAAAATTTTTAAAATAAAAGCAAAGTTCCTCAAATGATGCTCTCAAGTCGCTCAATAAGTGTATATTCCTCACCAAGGCATTATTGTGTTGCCTCTTGTCATCCTACTTCTAAGGCTTGTATGTGGAGCTCAAGGTAGGGATGATATGAGGCATACTTGCATCACACATATTGCCGAACCAAAAGAGTGGATCCATGGAGAATGCAAGTCATACAACCTTGATCAAGATGTGCATGTGTGTATATGGTGGTGGTGAGGTGGAAGAACTATACTCCTTTTTATTTGTTCCTTCTCTCTCTTTTTGGGTTTTGAGGAGAACATGGCTATCTTTCTTTCTTTCTTTTTCTCAACATTATTCTTTCTTTATTCCCCATTTTTTTCATCTTGCTCTACTTTTGTATGAGCAGGGGATTATTCTTTTTCTTTCTTTTGCATAGCCATGTCTCCAATGATACATTTTGAGAGAGAGGTAACAATGAATTTTTGGAGTACTTATTTTGGTGGAAAGTGTGGTGGTATTGCTTAACTTCCAGTGTAGAAGTTTAGCATGCGAGGTGGAGTGTACGTGATCTTGATCAATGAGAGTATGACAGGCTTCTCACCAGGGTCACGCAATTTTGATAAAGCTCAATGCAATGACAAGCATCAACATATGTGTAAGGTTTTGTAATGTAAGAACAACATATGGCTTTGGTAGGAATTTTGATCATTGAGGAACTTTATCATTTTTGTATTTTGTAAAATAAAACTCCGGAAGTCAAGTCTTACTTTGAACAAGATCATAGCAGCCCTATTTGTACCATATCATATCTCACAACAACTTAGACTTAGATCAAGCACTATGCAGCCCACAAATTTCAAGTCCTAGGTAAGCATAAGCCAAAAATCTCAAAACTTGGGAGAGCACTAAGTTGTGACTAGGTACAAACGAGAGATAAAACAGAGCAACTATTCATCATCTCAACATAAGGAAGGCTAAACACTCATACTCGCATATAAAGAGAAACTACGAAAAACTAGCAACCACACTAAAGACTATTTTTGTTCTTTTTAGTTTTGTCATTTTTATTTTATTTTCAGATTTATCATTTTTTTGTATTTTTCATATGAGGTGCAAGAACAAGCAAACAAAAAGAAAAGAAACAAGTTGCGATACATGATACCTTAGCGGGGGGTATGGCATCCCCCCCAAGCTTGTTCTTGCTCATGGGTGGTGTCGAGGATCGAACCCCGTGTGACGAAAGTAAGCCAAAAGATCGGCTTGGCCCTGCTGCGTCATGTTGGTGAGGTTGGTGAGCTTGGCGTCGGTGCTTTCTTGCCACTGATGAGTCTGCAGGACGTGCTGGTCGAGGGTGTACTGGACATCCTCCGTCTTGGTCTCGAGGTTGCCCATTTGTTCGGTGAGCGCGTCCATTTGCTGCCCGAGATGGTGGTCTTGGGCTGCGGAGGAGCGCCGCCCACCGGCCCTCGGTGAGTAGGATGTCGACTCGGAGGAGATTTCCTCCCACTGTGCGCGGGGAGGGTGCGTCCATTGGGCATGGCCCGCACCCTGCTGCGACGAGCCGCCGGCCTCAAACGGTGGTGGAGTGGTGTACCCACCGGGACCATACCCGGCGTGACCGTAGCCCGGCCCATATGCATAGGCCATGGGCTGCGGTGCGGGCATCCCGGTGTCGGCGGGTGGCTCCGGCCTGCGCGTCCTCCTGCGAGAAGAAGTACTCCTGCGTGCAGCTTCCTCTTTTTCGAGAGGTGTGGTTAGGTTTTGACAGTCATACAAACGAAGTCCCCGGTTAGGTAACGGGAATTCATTTGTATAACCGACATAATAAAATATGAGAGAATTATTTGGACCATGCTTAAGTGTATGACCTTGAATAAGATAATCCTCGGTGATAAGAGAGCGGGGTGTATCAATATATGCAACATTAGCATCATGCAAAGCACCAACACCCGCAGCAATACGTGTAATCAACGAGGTGCACTCAATCGGTCCAGTCATTCTAAAATTTTCTAACCACTGAGCAATCATGAAAACAACAGGAGCAATCTTTATTTTCTCAACCATAGCATAAAGAATTTTCAAATCATCCTCGCGCACAATCCTAATATCACTTCTAGGAAACAAGGTAATGCCAAGCCACATGTGCAACAAGCGCAAGGTAGGATGGTGAATATGATTAGTTCGGGGTTTCTCACAAGTAGGAGATGCAGAAATTCTTTGCCAAAAAGCTAACTTTGAGTAACCCGGAATCGAACTATCAACATCAATGGTGCAGCGAGTATTAAAGCCGAGGCATTGACTAAGATTTTTCCATGTCAAATGATATTCCTCCCGGAAAAACCGAAAGGTAATACCGTCATCTACCACGCGTAGGGTGCATAAAAACTGTAGTGTAAGTAAGCGGGAACCCTGCTCATCTACACATGCAAACTTATCCCACCCTATTGCTTTAAATACTCGAGAAAATTCAGCATCCATACCAATCTTTTGCAGCAGTCCCATATCAAATGCTCGCGTAGGAGCAAATGTACGGAGTCGGAGGGCTTCGTAGGCGCTCATCTCGTCGTCGCCCACCAAGTCGAGGTCGGTGTCGACGAGAAGACGATGCTCGGTGTTGGCTTGTTCATCCGCTGCGGCTTCATGTTGAGGGCTTGACACTTGCTCGGTGGCGGTGCGGGCGCGAGTGCGAGGTCGAGATGAGCCCGAGCTTGAGCTCCCGGACCGGAACAGCGAGGCGACGGCCTTCCCGGCGCGCTTCATGCTGCAGCGAGGTTGAGCAAGAACGCAAGAACAAAAACTCCGAACGGGTTATGAGAGTGAAAACCAATCGATGAAACCGTCGGTGTTCTTGCAAGCGAGAAAATGCAACTCGAAAAATCAAACCAACTAAAAACCGAAAAGCAAACCAAGAGAGAAATATTTTTGCAGAATTTTGAGGCAAGAACCAAGTGAGCACAATGGAAAACTTGAGAGCAATGGAGTGAAGTGTGTTGAGGAGTGGAAATGAGAGTGTGAGAGGGAGAGAGCAATGGCCGGCCACCTCCTCTTATAGTCGAGCCATAACGGCCAAATTCGAATAGAGGAGAGGACAAGTGACCGTTGGGGCAAAGGGGAGCGCGCCCAACGGCCACCCTGGGTCGGCCGACCTGGCAAGTGGGGTCGGCCGACCCCTGTGGGGTCCACCTGGTCTCCCTCTTGGCCCACAGCCCCCAACGGCCATATTGGTGATGACCATGGTTGCTATGTCCAGAGAATCCTCAAAATTATTTGCTCAAAAAGATTTCCAAATAAAAGGTTGCCTCGAATTCAAAATTTTTCCAAAAATCACTAAAAGGAAATGTCGGAGAAAAGTTCCAACATGCAAAATTATTTTTGGTTTTTATAAAGGGATACAAGTGTTGTCCAAAATTTTCTATGGAAGATGAGAAAATTTGGACGTAAAAGTTTCTTTTTGGAAATTTTAAATTTTAAATGCATGGCGAGGGAAAAATTCAAATATGCTGGCGGAAAAATTCAAATAAATTTTTGGTGGAGGAAATAAATATGCAAGGTGGGTTGGAAAAAATCCAAATGCAAATGTGGTGGAAAAAATCAAAAAGAAAAGGGCGAATCAAACCAAATGATAATGCCGGTTTTCCTGACGGCCAGGGCCGTGTCGTTTAAAGTCCGACAGGCTAAGACTTCTCCAACGGGTTTAGCTTGGTGGCGCGGACCCCGTCCTTGGAGATGAGGACGTGGAGGGCTGCGCCTTGACTTGCCACACTTGTTTCATCTTTGGCGGTGTAGGTGGCTTCTCGGACTTTGGGACGGGTTTCTTGGCCCATAATCCCGGCCTCTTGGTCGCAGGTTTCTTTGGTTGAAACTGCGATGGATTTTCAATCTTTGCCAAGCTCTTCCATAGAGCAATGAGGTTGTCCGTCTTCCTGGCTGTCACTTCAACTTCTTGGATGTTGGAGGTGTTTGGCCCATACTTGACCTTGATCATCGAGCATTGTTCTTTCCGAGGTTGAAACTCGAACTTCTCCTCCTTCCCATTAATGTAGAGGCGGATTTCTCCAACTCCAACATCAATTTGGGCCTTCGTGGTGCTAAGGAAGGGACGTCCCAAGATGAGGGGCGTTTCCTTGTCAATATCCATGTCAAGCACCACAAAGTTCACCGGGACGATGTGGCCTCTTATGAATACCGGTACATCTTCCGCAATTCCCATTGGCAAGCGGAAGGATGAGTCGGCCAATTGCAGCCGCATCGCCGTTGGCGTGAGGAATCTATATTGTAATTGCTCGAAGATTGCCTTGGCATAATGCTCACGCTAGCCCCAAGGTCACACAGTGCGTAGTTGAAGTGGAATCTCTTGATTGAACAAGAATTACTAGAAAGTCTGGATCAGTTTCTTATTGTAGAAGGTTCTCTTATTTCCTATTCTCCCCGGCATGGTTAGTCCTACGAGAGAACATTTCTCCTCTCGTAGTGATAACATTAACTTTTTCAATGGGAGATTCTGGTTGCCCAGGAATCTGCCCAGAATTAGCAGAAGGAACAAGAGCAGCAAGCTGAGCTATTTGAGTTTCTATCATTTTATTAAAGCTCAACTGATTTTTAACAGCGGAACAAAGCCTTCTATTTTTGAATTTAAACTCTCTAAACTCTGATCATTGGCAGCAAGCTTTTTGTTGATTGATTCGTTGATTTTAGCTTGGCCATAAACCAAATCTTTCAAAGAAGGCTGATTATTATTAAAACAGAGAATTGTTACCTCCTTAATAAGATTGGCGGTTTTGGTTAAAACCTTGACCTCCACTGGACGATACCCGTTGTTGTTGTTCATGTAGATACTTCTTCATGGATATGGTTGGGGGCAATCCTTCCCCATGGCCGTGTTGCCACATTCTCACACGTAGAGTGAGTCAAGTGGAACGAACACTACCATGCGTGTTGAAGTCGTCCAAGCGCTTCATGACGAGTCGAGCTTGGCGGACATAAGTCACCTTCTTGATAGGGTGTACGCCTTTAGAGCGTGGTTGGAGATGTTCATCGCTCCACCCTTGATTGGAGACCATTGTTGACGGTCCTTAGACCCAGTTTTTGGCCGTCAATTAGCTCTATAAATATGGAAGAACTAACACTTGTTACTTGCATTTTGTTATCAAATAACCTATTTCCACATGTACCTCTAGATTTGGATGTGCAGGTGGAAAACAGGGATTTCCAGGTGTAAACAAGGCTCAAGGCAACGATTCCAACACGTCCCACCAAACGACGCTCGCCGCGGGAATATAATTCAAGGATTAAAGGCCCAGAACCTACCAGAATATCAACTGAGGCCACGCACCTGGATAAGAAGCATAAAGGCCAGGGGAGGCACCTGCCAAAGCCCAGCCCAGGAGGGGCCAGGGCCAGTCGGCCGACCCCAATACCTAGTCGGCCGACCTGCCAGGTGGCCCCCCTGGGTCCATCTTTCTAAGGCGGTTTGCAACCGACTTCAGGAGGTCGGTTCCACCTGCAATCAATGCCACCGACCTACGGAACCGCCTCAATTCCACCGCTTTTGAGGGCTATAAATAAAGGGGTACCCCCTCCCCTTAGAAGACACACAACACAAGAGGCTCATTCCCTCCTCCACACATCCAGAGCTAGGGGCTCTCTAGTTAGGCTTAGGCTGAGTAGTGGGCTGCCCTTTTGGCTCCCAAGTCCCTTGGAGAGTTTGGGGTATATTCCCTTGTATCCTTTTACTCTCTTTGTAAGACTTATTTCTTTATCAATGGAATATCATCGTTCTTGTAGTAGTTATGTGCTTATGCTAGTTCATCGTTCATCCTTGATCTTGGATGAACGTTCTTCGTTCGTTCATGTTCGTTCATCGTTCGTTCATCGTTCATCGATGTTCGTTCATGATCGTTCATTGTTCGTTCGTCGTTCGTTCATACTCGATCATCGGTTAACGATGATCGTTCTTCATCGTTCATCGTTCGTCGCTCGTTCTTGAGCGACGAATGCTTATGCTTAACGTAGTGCTAGCTTTGATCCTTTGTCTAAGTAATTGCTTGCTAGACCTAGTTGTTCCTTTTGCTTAGTCATCGGGTCCATTGTCTTGCAAGAGTGCTCTAGGTTTATCGCCTTGCGAGGTGCCTCGAGGGATCTAGAGTTGTGGTTAGTTACGCTAGCATGGTGCTAGGGCTTCCTTTCCACCCTTGGATGCGTGTTCGTGCCCCACGGTTTGTAGAGGTAGGCGGCAGGTGGTGACAGCCCTGTCCGTCCCTTGTAATCCTCCACGTTCGGGTATGGCGTAGGAGTATATATGAAATGTCCGGAGATTGGGGCAGACTCTGATCGCTGGATCTCCCGATGATGGCTTGGCAGTAGAACAGCTTAGTCTTGGCTTGTGTGCAGCTTAGGCTATAGGTAGATGCTACGCACGCTACTTGACGATGTACATTAGGAGTAGCAGTTCTTCTTACTTAACCTTAGTCTAGCTTAGAGCCGCCTCTCGCCTTTTATCAGAGAGTGGAAATGCCTGCTGTGTGTCGCACTATCCTCTATCCATTTACTGCCTTACCCCTGCATTGGATATTGGTTATGATCTATCATTTGTAACACCATGAGTATAAGTACACACTTGTCAACCACGTCTTCCTTTGGGAAAATATAAATAACGATACCCTGGAATACTCTCGGGTGAAATGCTACAACGGGTTATCCGTGCGCTTGCGGATTATCTTTTATGATTAAATACTAATAATACATATCTGGCACTCGTTGCTAGTTGTGGATTATTATGTATCCTAAGCAAGTAACTTAACCGCAGATATTTCTGGCGCCGAACCGGGAATATTCACTCTAGGCCTAACCAGCCTAAGGTGGTGTTTTCTGTTTGGTGTAAGAAATACCAACAAGCATTTCTGGCGCCGTTGCCGGGGAAGACAATTGTTGACAAGTGTATACAATGATTACTCATGATTACACTTGATGTGATTTAACCATTTCCATTGCAGGCTAACCTTGATCTGTTTTCTCTCTTTGATGTGAAAACAGGATAGTGTATGCGTGGATTCAACTGCCGGAAAACTTCGTTGATAATCCAGAGTCGCTTGTAAGGAAAGTCCGACCCCGCGTCGACTCTCCCTCACAAGCAACACTCCCGACAGACGAACCCACATCATCCGCACCATCATCACTTATTGACATGGCTGATCAAAGGACCCTCCGTGACTACTCTGCTCCCTCCGTTGCCAATGTTCCCGTTGGGCCCAATGTCAACGCCGGTGACGCAGGGTTTGCAGTCAAATCAAGCCTAATTACCATGGTGCAGGCCATTCCCTTTTGTGGAAAGGCCACGGAGGACGCCAACACTCATCTCCAGCAATTCCTTGAGATATGCAACACATCGGCAACCGCCGGAGTCAACCAAGATGCTATCAGACTTCGTTTGTTTCCCCTCTCCCTTCTTGGGAAGGCGAAACAATGGTTCTATGCCAATCGTGCCAGCATTGACACTTGGGACCGCTGTTCTACCGCGTTCCTCGCAAAGTTTTTCCCGTTGGGCAAAACCAATGCCCTTCGTGGAAGAATATCAAGCTTCCAGCAAGCCAACAATGAAACCATCGCCGAGGCGTGGGATAGGCTCCAAGATTACATATCCGCCTGCCCACACCACGGGATGGAAGAATGGCTCATTCTTCAACATTTCTACAACGGGTTGACACCAACAACCCGTGGACATATGGATGCCGCTGCTGGAGGAGCTTTCTTCTCAATGACCGTTGCTCAAGCTAAAGAACTTATTGAGAAGATGGTCTCCAATCAAGGGTGGAGCGATGAACGTCTCCAACCACGCTCTAAAGGCGTACACCCTATCAAGGAGGTGGACTTATTGTCCGCCAAGCTCGACCTCGTCATGAAGCGCTTGGACGACTTCAACACGCATGGTAGTGTTCGTTCACTTGACTCACGCATCACGTGTGAGGAATGTGGCAACACTGGCCATATGGGGAAGGACTGCCCCAACCATACCCATGAAGAAGCATTCTACATGAACAACAACAATGGGTATCGTCCAAGTGGAGGTCACGGTTTTAACCAAAACCGCCAATCTTATCAAGGAGGTAACAATTTCTCTGGTTTTAATAATAATCAGCCTTCTTTGAAAGATTTGGTTTATGGCCAAGCTAAAATCAACGAACCAATCAACAAAAAGCTTGCTGCCAATGATCAAAGTTTAGAGAGTTTAAATTCAAAAATAGAAGGTCTTTCTTCTGCTTTCAAAAATCAGTTGAGCTTTAACAAAATGATAGAAACTCAATTAGCTCAGCTTGCTGCTCTTGTTCCTTCTGCTACTTCTGGACAGATTCCTGGGCAACCAGAATCTCCCATTGAAAAAGTTAATGTTATGACTATGAGAGGAAAGATGTTCTCTCGTAGGACTAACCATGCAGGGGAGAACAGGCAAATAAGAGGAGAACCTTCTACATTAAAATCTGATCCAGGCTTTCCAGTAATCTCTTGTGCAATCAAGAATTCCACTTCGACTATGCACCATGTGACCTTGGGGCCAGCGTGAGCATTATGCCTAAGGCAATCTTCGAGCAATTAAAGTACAGATTCCTCACACCAACAGCAATGCGGCTACAATTGGCCGACTCATCCTTTCGCTTTCCAATGGGGATTGCGGAGGATGTGCCGGTATTCATAAGAGGCCACATCGTCCCGGTGAACTTTGTGGTGCTTGACATGGATATTGATAAGGAAACGCCCCTCATCTTGGGACGTCCCTTCCTTAGCACCACAAAGGCCCAAATTGATGTTGGAGTTGGAGAAATCCGCCTCTACATCAATGGGAAGGAGGAGAAGTTCGAGTTTCAACCTCGGAAAGAACAATGCTCGATGATCAAGGTCAAGTATGGGCCAAACACCTCCAACATTCAAGAAGTTGAAGTGACAGCCAGGAAAACGGACAGCCTCATTGCTCTATGGAAGAGCTTGGCAAAGATTGAAAATTCAGTTTCAACCAAAGAAACCTGCGACCACGAGGCCGGGATTATGGGCCAAGAAACCCGTCCCAAAGTCCGAGAAGCCACCTACACCACCAAAGATGAAACAAGTGTGGCAAGTCAAGGCGCAGCCCTCCACGTCCTCATCTCCAAGGATCGGGTCCGCGCCACCAAGCTAAACCCGTTGGAGAAGTCTTAGCCCGTCGGACTTTAAACGACACGGCCCTGACCGCCAGGAAAACCGGCATTATCATTCGGTTTGTTTCTCCTTTTGACCACATTTGCATTTGGATTTCTTTCCAAAACACCTTGCATATTTATTTCCTCCACCAAAAATTTATTTGGATTTTTCCGCCAGCATATTTGAATTTTTCCCTCGCCATGCATTTAAAATTCAAAATTTTCAAAAACACTTTTGCGTTCAAAATGACTCATCTTTGGATGAAATTTTTGGACCACCCTTGTATCATCATGGAAAAGCCAAAAATATTTTTGCATGTTGAAATTTTTCATCAACATGTCGATTTTTGATTTTTTCGAAAAATTTTGAATTCGAGGCAACCTTTTATTTGGAAATCTTTTTGAGCAAATATTTTTGAGGAGTTTCTGGACATAGCAACCATGGTCAATCTCCATTTGGCCGTTGGGGGCTGTGGGCCAAAGAGGGAAGCAAGTGGACCCCACAGGGGGTCGGCCGACCCCACATGTCAGGTCGGCCGACCCAGGGTGGCCGTTGGGCGCGCCCCCCTTTGCCCCAACGGTCACCTGTCCTCTTCTCTTTTCGAAAATGGCCGTTATGGCTCATGTATAAGAGGAGGTGGCCGGCCACAAGCTCTCTCCCTCTCACACTCTCATTTCCACTCCTCAACACTCTTCACTCCATTGCTCTCAAGTTTTCCTTTGTGCTCACTTGGTTCTTGCCTCAAAATTCTGCAAAAATATTTCTCCTTCGGTTTGCTTTGCAGTTTTGATTTGGTTTGGTTTTCCGAGTTGCGTTTTCTCGCTTGCAAGAACACCGACGGTTTCATCGATTGGTTTTCACTCTCATAACCCGTTCAGATTTTTCGTTCTTGCGTTCTTGCTCGACCTCGCTGTAGCATGAAGCGCGCCGGCAAGGCCTTCGCCTCGCTGCTCCGGTTCGGGAGCACAGGCTCGGGTTCATCTCGACCTCGCACTCGCGCCCGCACCACCACCGAGCAAGTGTCAAGCCCTCAACATGAAGCCGCAACGGAGGAACAAGCCAACACCGAGCATCGTCTTCTCGTCGACACCGACCTCGACTTGGTGGGCGACGAAGAGATGGGCGCCTACGAAGCTCTCCGACTCCGTACATTTGCTCCTACGCGAGCATTTGATACGGAACTGCTGCAAAAGATTGGTATGGATGCTGAATTTTCTCGAGTATTTAAAGCAATAGGGTGGGATAAGTTTGCAAGTGTAGATGAGCAGGGTTCCCGCTTACTTACACTACATTTTTATGCACCCTACGCGTGGTAGATGACGGTATTACCTTTCGGTTTTTCCGGGAGGAATATCATTTGACATGGAAAATCCTTAGTCAATGCCTCGGCTTTAATTCTCGCTGCACCATTGATGTTGATAGTTCGATTCCGGGTTACTCAAAGTTAGCTTTTTGGCAAAGAATTTCTGCATCTCCTACTTGTGAGAAACCCCGAACTAATCATATTCATCATCCTACCTTGCGCTTGTTGCACATGTGGCTTGGCATTACCTTGTTTCCTAGAAGTGATATTAGGATTGTGCGCGAGGATGATCTTAAAATTCTTTATGCTATGGTTGAGAAAATAAAGATTGCTCCTGTCATGTTCATGATTTCTCAGTGGTTAGAAAATTTTAGAATGACTGGACCGATTGAGTGCACCTCGTTGATTACACGTATTGCTGCGGGTGTTGGTGCTTTGCATGATGCTAATGTTGCTTATCTTGATACACCCCGCTCTCTTATCACCGAGGATTATCTTATTCAAGGTCATACACTCAAGCATGGTCCAAATAATTCTCTCATATTTTATTATGTCGGTTATACAAATGAATTCCCGTTACCTAACCGGGAACTTCGTTTGTATGGCTGTAAAACCTAACCACACCTCTCGAAAAAGAGGAGGCTGCACGCAGGAGTACTTCTTCTCGCAGGAGGACGCGCAGGCCGGAGCCGACCGCCGACACCGGGATGCCCGCACCGCAGCCCATGGCCTATGCATATGGGCCAAGCTACGGTCACGCCGGGTATGGTCCCAGTGGTTACACCACTCCACCACCATTTGAGGTCGGCGGCTCGTCGCAGCAGGGTGCGGGCCAAGCCCAATGGACGCACCATCCCCGCGCGCAATGGGAGGAAATCTCCTCCGATTCGACGTCCTACTCACCACGGGCCGGTGGGCGACGTTCGTCTGCAGCTCGTGATCCATATCTCGAGCAGCAAATGAATGCGCTCACCGAGCAAATGGGACGCATCGAGACTCGAGGAGAGGACGTTGAGCACACTCTCAACCAACACGTCCTGCAGACCCATCAGTGGCAAGAAAACACAAATGCCCAGCTCACCAACCTCACCAACATGACGCAGCAGGGCCAAGCCGATATGTTGGCTTACTTTCGCCACACCGGGTTCGATCCTCGACATCACCCATGAGCAAGAACAAGCTTGGGGGGGATGCCATACCCCCCCCCCCCCCGCTAAGGTATCATGTATCGCAACTTGTATCCTTTTGTTTCTTTTGTTTGCTTGTTCTTGCACCTCTCATGAAAAATACCAAAAAAATGATAAATCTGAAAATACAAAAAAATGTCAAAACTAAAAAGAACAAAAATAGTCTTTAGTGTGGTTTCTAGTTTTTCGTAGTTTCTCTTTATATGCGAGTATGAGTGTTTAGCCTTCCTTATGTTGAGATGATGAATAGTTGCTCTGTTTTTATCTCTTGTTTGTACCTAGTCACAACTTAGTGCTCTCCCAAGTTTTGAGACTTTTGGCTTATGCTTACCTAGAACTTGAAACTTGTGGGCTACATAGTGCTTGATCTAAGTCTAAGTTGTTGTGAGATATGATATGGTACAAATAGGGCTGCTACGATCTTGTTCAAAGTAAGACTTGACTTCCGGAGTTTTATTTTACAAAATACAAAAAAAAATGATAAAGTTCCTCAATGATCAAAATTCCTACCAAAGCCATATGTTGTTCTTACATTGCAAACCCTTACACATATGCTGCTTGTCATTGCATTGAGCTTTATCAAAATTGTGAGACCCTAGTGAGAAGCTTGTCATACTCTCATTGATCAAGATCACGTACACTCCACCTCGCATGCTAAACTTCTACACTGGAAGTTAAGCAATACCACCACACTTTCCACCAAAATAAATACTCCAAAAATTCATTGTTACCTCTCCCTCTCTCAAAATATATCATTGGAGACATGGCTATGCAAAAGAAAGAAAAAGAATAATCCCCTGCTCATACAAAGTAGAGCATGACGAAAAAATGGGGAATAAAGAAAGAAAAATGTTGAGAAAAAGAAAGAAAGAAAGATAGCCATGTTCTCCTCAAAAATTCAAAAAAAAAAAAGAGAGAGAGGAAACAAACAAAAAGGAGTATACTTCTTCCACCTCACCACCACCATATACACACATGCACATCTTGATCAAGGTTGTATGACTTGCATTCTCCATGGATCCACTCTTTTGGTTCGGCAATATGTGTGATGCAAGTATGCCTCATATCGTCCCTACCTTGAGCTCCACATACAAGCCTTAGAAGTAGGATGACAAAGAAGCAACACAATAATGCCTTGGTGAGGAATATACACTTATTGAGCGCTTCGAGAGCATCATTTGAGGAACTTTGCTTTTATTTCAAAAACTTTCAAAAACCTCCGGAAAATAAAAGTCAAACAATGGACAAGTGAATGGTGCTCTGTTATAACCGTTCTATCTCTCAACCGCCCAAGACAAGGAAAAAGCCATACGCCCCATAAGGAGTAAGGTAAAGGGTGAACTACCATGCCAACTTTTTCAACTCAAAGGAGAGTATTTTGTTGTGTGCATGGTACCTATGAGATATGAAACATTGTAGCAACTCCTGATCAACATCCTAAGTCCTACTTCTTGCTCGGGACGAGCAAGGAGGACAGCTTGGGGGAGTTGTTGACGGTCCTTAGACCCAGTTTTTGACCGTCAATTAGCTCTATAAATAAGGAAGAACTAACACTTGTTACTTGCATTTTGTTATCAAATAACCTATTTCCACGTGTACCTCTAGATTTGGATGTGCAGGTGGAAAACAGGGATTTCCAGGTGTAAACAAGGCTCAAGGCGACGATTCCAACACGTCCACCAAACGACGCTCGCCGCAGGAATATAATTCAAGGATTAAAGGCCCAGAACCAACCAGAATATCAACTGAGGCCACGCACCTGGATAAGAAGCATAAAGGCCAGGGAGAAGGCACCTGCCAAAGCCCAGCCCAGGGAGGGGCCAGGGCCAGGTCGGCCGACCCCAATACCTAGTCGGCCGACCTGCCAGGTGGCCCCCCCTGGGTCCATCTTTCTAAGGCGGTTTGCAACCGACTTCAGGAGGTCGGTTCCACCTGCAATCAATGCCACCGACCTACGGAACCGCCTCAATTCCACCGCCTTTGAGGGCTATAAATAAAGGGGTACCCCCTCCCCTTAGAAGACACACAACACAAGAGGCTCATTCCCTCCTCCACACATCCAGAGCTAGGGGCTCTCTAGTTAGGCTTAGGCTGAGTAGTGGGCTGCCCTTTTGGCTCCCAAGTCCCTTGGAGAGTTTGGGGTATATTCCCTTGTATCCTTTTACTCTCTTTGTAAGACTTATTTCTTTATCAATGGAATATCATCGTTCTTGTAGTAGTTATGTGCTTATGCTAGTTCATCGTTCATCCTTGATCTTGGATGAATGTTCTTCGTTCGTTCATGTTCGTTCATCGTTCGTTCATCGTTCATCGATGTTCGTTCATGATCGTTCATTGTTCGTTCGTCGTCGTTCGTTCATACTCGATCATCGGTTAACGATGATCGTTCTTCATCGTTCATCGTTCGTCGCTCGTTCTTGAGCGACGAATGCTTATGCTTAACGTAGTGCTAGCTTTGATCCTTTGTCTAAGTAATCGCTTGCTAGACCTAGTTGTTCCTTTTGCTTAGTCATCGGGTCCATTGTCTTGCAAGAGTGCTCTAGGTTTATCGCCTTGCGAGGTGCCTCGAGGGATCTAGAGTTGTGGTTAGTTACGCTAGCATGGTGCTAGGGCTTCCTTTCCACCCTTGGATGCGTGTTCGTGCCCACGGTTTGTAGAGGTAGGCGGCAGGTGGTGACAGCCCTGTCCGTCCCTTGTAATCCTCCACGTTCGGGTATGGCGTAGGAGTATATATGAAATGTCCGGAGATTGGGGCAGACTCTGATCGATGGATCTCCCGATGATGGCTTGGCAGTAGAACAGCTTAGTCTTGGCTTGTGTGCAGCTTAGGCTATAGGTAGATGCTACGCACGCTACTTGACGATGTACATTAGGAGTAGCAGTTCTTCTTACTTAACCTTAGTCTAGCTTAGAGCCGCCTCTCGCCTTTTATCAGAGAGTGGAAATGCCTGCTGTGTGTCGCACTATCCTCTATCCATATATTGCCTTACCCCTGCATTTGGATATTGGTTATGATCTATCATTTGTAACACCATGAGTATAAGTACACACTTGTCAACCACGTCTTCCTTTGGAAAATATAAATAACGATACCCTGGAATACTCTCGGGTGAAATGCTACAACGGGTTATCCGTGCGCTTGCGGATTATCTTTTATGATTAAATACTAATAATACATATCTGGCACTCGTTGCTAGTTGTGGATTATTATGTATCCTAAGCAAGTAACTTAACCCCAGGTATTTCTGGCGCCGAACCGGGAATATTCACTCTAGGCCTAACCAGCCTAAGGTGGTGTTTTCTGTTTGGTGTAAGAAATACCAACAACCATCTTCTCAATAAGTTCTTTAGCTTGAGCAACGTTCATTGAGAAGAAGGCTCCTCCAGCAGCGGCATCCATATGTCCACGGGTTGTTGGTGTCAACCCATTGTAGAAATGTTGAAGAATAAGCCATTCTTCCATCCCGTGGTGTGGCAGGCGGATATGTAATCTTAGAGCCTATCCCACGCCTCGGCGATGGTTTCATTGTTGGCTTGCTGAAAGCTTGAAATTCTTCCACGAAGGGCATTGGTTTTGCCCAACGGGAAAAATTTGCGAGGAACGAGGTAGAACAGCGATCCCAAGTGTCAATATTGACACGATTGGCGTAGAAACCATTGTTTCGCCTTCCCAAGGAGGGAGAGGGGAAACAGACGGAGTCTGATAGCATCTTGGTTGACTCCGGCTGTTACCGATGTGTTGCATATCTCAAGGAATTGCTGGAGATGAATGTTGGCGTGCTCCGTGGCCTTTCCACAAAAGGGAATGGCCTGCACCATAGTGATTAGGCTTGATTTGACTTCAAACCCTGCGTCACCGGCGTTGACATTGGGCCCAACGGGAACATTGGCAACGGAGGGAGCAGAGTAGTCACGGAGGGTCCTTTGATCAGCCATGTCAATAAGTGTTGATGGTGCGGATGATGTGGGTTCGTCTGTCGGGAGTGTTGCTTGTGAGGGAGAGTCGACGCGGGGTCGGACTTTCCTTACAAGCGACTCTGGATTATCAACGAAGTTTTCCGGCAAGTTGAATCCACGCATACACTATCCTATTTTCACATCAAAGAGAGAAAACAGATCAAGGTTAGCCTGCAATGGGCAATGGTTAAATCACATCAAGTGTAATCATGAGTAATCATTGTACACTTGTCAACAATTGTCTTCCCCGGCAACGGCGCCAGAAATGCTTGTTGGTATTTCTTACACCAAACAGAAAACACCACCTTAGGCTGTTTAGGCCTAGGGTGAATATTCCCAGTTCGGCGCCAGAAATGTATTATTAGTATACATAATAATCCACAACTAGCAACGAGTGCCAGAAATGTATTATTAGTATTTAATCATAAAAGATAATCCGCAAGCGCACGGATAACCCGTTGTAGCATTTCACCCGAGAGTATTCCAGGGTATCGTTATTTATATTTTCCCAAAGGAAGACGTGGTTGACAAGTGTGTACTTATACTCATGGTGTTACAAATGATGGATCATAACCAATATCCAAATGCAGGGGTAAGGCAATAAATGGATAGAGGATAGTGCGACACACACAGCAGGCAGTTCCACTCTCTGATAAAAGGGCGAGAGGCAACTCTAAGCTAGACTAAGGTTAAGTAAGAAGAACTGCTACTCCTAATGTACATCATCAAGTAGCGTGCGTAGCATCTACCTATAGCCTAAGCTGCACACAAGCCAGACTAAGCTGTTCTACTGCCAAGCCATCATCGGGAGATCCAGCGATCAGAGTCTGCCCCAATCTCCGGACATTTCATATATACTCCTACGCCATACCCGAACGTGGAGGATTACAAGGGACGGACATGGCTGCAACCACCTGCCGCCTACCTCTACAACCGTGGGGCACGAACACGCATCGAAGGGTGGAAAGGAAATCCTAGAGCCATGCTAGCGTAACTGACCACAACTCTAGATCCCTCGAGGCACCTCGCAAGGCGATAAACCTAGAGCACTCTTGCAAGACAGTGGACCCGATGACTAAGCAAAAGGAACAACTAGATCTAGCAAGCGATTACTTAGACAAAGGATCAAAGCTAGCACTACGTTATGCATAGGCGTTCGTCGCTCAAGAACGAGCGACGAACGACGAACGATGAAGAACGATCATCGTTAACCGATGATCGAGTATGAACGAACGACGAATGAACGATGGACGATCATGAAGGAACATCGATGAACGATGAACGAACGATGAACGAACATGAACGAGCGAAGAACGTTCATCCAAGATCAAGGATGAATGATGAGCTAGCATAAGCACATAACTACTACAAGAACGATGATATTCCATTGATGAATAAATAAGTCTTACAAAGAGAGTAAAAAGGATACAAGAGAATATACCCCAAACTCTCCAAAGGACTTGGGAGCCAAAAGGGCAGCCCAACTACTCAGCCTAAGCCTAACTAGAGAGCCTCTAGCTCTGGATGTGTGGAGGAGGGAATGAGCCTCTTGTGTTGGTGTCTGTTGAAAGGAGGGGGGTACCCCTCCTTATATAGCCCTCCAAAGGCGGTGGAGTTGAGGCGGTTCCAGATATTTTGGGCATTGATTGCAGGTGGAACCGACATCAGGAGGTCGGTTGTGAACCGCCATAGAAAAGTGGACCCAAGCGGCCACCCTGCCAGGTCGGCTGACCCAGGGTTTGGGGTCGGCTGACCGAGGCCTGGCTCCTCCTGGGCTGGGCTTTGGCAGGTCGACTCCCCATGGTCTTTAAGCTTCTTATCTAGGTGCGTGGCCTCAGTTGATATTCTGGTGGGTTCTGAGCCTTTAATCCTTGAATTATATTCCCGCGGCGAGTGTCGTTTGATGGAAGTATTGGAATTGTCGCTTTGGGGCATGTTTACACCTGGAAATCCCTGTTTTCCACCTGCACATCAAATCTAGAGGTACACGTGGAACTAGGTTATTTGATAACAAAATGCAAGTAACAAGTGTTAGTTCATCCTTATTTATAGAGCTAATTAACGGTCAAAAACTGGGTCTAAGGACCGTCAACAAAGGGCATAATTTTGCATGGTTCAAAGAAACATTCTGAAATATTCTTGAGCTTTTGGATGGACCAATGGTTTTGTAAACTCTGAAAAATGTCTGGTTGATTCGTCCAAACATTCCTCTTTTGTTTGGTGGAAAGAATTTTTGAAAACACACGCGAGGAATTATGACAAAAATTAGGAGTGCTTAGTTTCAAGAGTACATCAGACCTTAACTAAACTCAATACATAAGCAAATGCCTATGAGTGGGGCTGTTTCGAATATTATGATATGGCTCTGGTAGGTAAATAAATCCTCACACTAAGAGAAGTGTGCCAAAACAGAAGGTTTGAGGTACTGCAGCAATTTAATAAAACATCTCTGGATGAGACCATGCTACGAAATTGCAACAAGTCCTAATCATACTATATCATAACCCACAATGCTCAGACTTGGTGTAATAAATGCAACCCACGGAAATTAGCAAGACTCATGACGTGATCATGCTCAAATAAAAATAACACGTATATCAGGAGTAGAGGTTGCATCAATGCAACACATGGGAAGCTAATTTGTAACTCGATCATCATTTCCCTTAAGTGTAGCAATTCACCAAGATTCTAGCATTTATTCGAAATTGGGAGTTTATTATTTATTAAGAACGGTAGGGATACTTACCTGGGGGTCCTCCCCAAGCTTGAGTCTTTGCAAGGCTCGAGCTAGTGTTGAACTCCTTCTTACCTGTCGGCCCTCCCCAAGCTTGACTCTTTGCAAGACTTAAGCTTGATTAGAGCTTCCTCCTCCTTCTTGATCTGCAAAAAGAGTGAGGATGATACAAGTGGCTAGCCCCTAATCACTAGAACAGATGTGGCTGATTTATGACGAAATTAAGGTGTCACCGACTGCTGCTAGTGACGAAAATTTCGTCATAAATCGCGATTTATGACTATTTACGGTCAGTCAGCAGTCGGGCGTGGCCAGTCGTGATTTATGACCTTTTTTAGGCGCAGACCACAGGATGGTGACGGTTCTTCATTTGTCATAAACTGAGTCGAACATAGCCACTGGCCACATCGGATAGCGATCCGACGTGGCTGTTGACATGGCATCGCCCATTTTCGTGATTTAGCCCGCTTACGGCCCAATTTCAGCTGGGCTTCCGAAATCGATGGCCCGTGTTTTGTTGGGGTTTTTTGTCGTAGCTCGTGGGCCAGGGGATAGTTGTGGCCCACTTCAAAGCCCAATAACGAAGGTGGGTCCCACCACAAAGTGGGCCGTCTTGTTACTGTTTGTTCGTGGGCTGGCTGGGTCGGACCCACATGTCAGTGCGCATTTCGTCACAGATTGTTGCACGGTCCAAATAGAGCCCGGAAGAAGCCCAGCGTATTATTGGGCCGTCGTGTTTATAGCCCATAGACGTAATTGGTTTCCGTTCATACAGTAGCTGGGCCGGGTTCCCATTTTGCTGGCCCATTTCTTTGTCCAATTACGATCCCAAACACATTTAAATTGGAATAGAATTTACACAGATGACAGAACAGGAATGACAGAATATAGATACAAGCTTCTTCTTGACGGTTCATAAACATGTGCCGCGAGGCATAATCCCAAATAACAACTAACAAACAAAACTACATCCATTGCACGACCAAAGGGTAAGGAGAGTATACTTAAGATTTCAGTGTACAGTTTGCCCAGGACGCGGCAAGTGATGGAGCTTCAGCAGTTCCTCCAGGCGGGCATTGTCAGCTTCAGTTTGCTTCTTCAAACAATTAATCTCATCGGACTGAGATTTCATTGCTGCATCTGCTTCTTGTTTCTTCAACGTTGCCAACTCTTTGCTACTGCTTATCCATCAGTCGTCGAAGTGCTTTGTGGCCTTCTTTAGTTGTCAGAACTTCTGCCTGAAGCTCTTGTAATGGTTGGAGCACTCTTGGAGGGTGACTTCATGCCCACAACTTCAACAACTGTACCAGATGTACAACTTGAGGAATAGCTTTGTGGTCGACATCATCCTAGCAAATAAAGAGTGTCAACTCAGATTTCCATCATGTACTAAGATTGCCTGAAGTGTACCCAACGTGCAAGATGAGATAAAATGGGACAAGGACTTACAAAAGGTGTCTGGCTATCCTCAGAAATGTCAGATCCGGTCAACTCCGCAGCCCGCTGCATCTCTTTCTTCTGGAAAGATGTGGACAAAAAAGTAAAGGGTAAGCACAGAGATGTAGCACTGAGACCCTGCTGATTCGACCTCCTCACTCTTATGTTGTATTGTCACATGCTTTTCCTGCACATGGTGCATTATGGTAAGATGAGGTTATCTGATACAGTATGCTTTACATAGAAAGAAAAGAAGCCAAATCAGATTAACAGTGTTCACAAAATATAAAATTGAGGAAATTTGACGTTGTGATACCTTCTGGAACGGGCTTGACCGCATCTCCAATAGGTCTCCCGCTTGGTAGGTCGCCTTTGATTGTTGTTCCTTTCACACGCATATAGAAAGCGAAGTCAAATAAATGTAATTATCAAAGTATGTAGATTACTCTTGTGTGCAATAAGCTTTAAATAGCACTCAGTTAATACAGATTACTTCGGGTTGCAGTGCACTTTGATGAATACATTCAGAAGCATAATCATCACGGTTCTAGGATTCGAATGAGAAAGGTACAGATGCAGTTAATATAATGGAAATGCCAGGCTGCTTGCCTCCTCGATAGGTCAGAAACAGGCCACATTTGGCACACATCTCGATTGTAGCTTAAAGAATATATAATGAAGTAACTTAACCTACGTTTTAAGTCAAAAACAACATCAAGTGACGATATCAGGAAACCACAGACCTTGAACCCATTCCCAGCTCCATATCCGTAGATTTTTCTGGATCTGTATCTCAACAAAACGGACCCAAGCTACATACTTATGAACTCAGCATTTTAACCTACGTTTTAAGTCAAAAACAACATCAAAGTGACGATATCAGGCAACCAAAGACCTTGAACCCATTCCCCACTCCCGATCCGTAGATTTTTCTGGATCTGTAGCTCAACAAAACAGACCCAAGCAGACCCAAGCTACATACTCGGTGAACTCAGCATGGCACGGCACGTGAATAGACCAACCGAACATAGTTTAAAAAAAAAAGCAAAGAGGACCGGCAATCACAGCATCAAACAAACAATCACAGACAACCTAAACGAGTATCAAGTACTATGAAAAAAGGAAAGTACCTTCATGCTTCCGCTTCAGTCCCGCATTCCGCACTAGTGTCGTCGAGTCTGGCGAGGACGACCGCCATCGGTGGTTCCGCTCCGGGAAGAAGGGGGCCGGGAGAAACGGCGAGGAGAGTCAGGAATGGGCGACCAGGGAGTACGGGGCGGCGAACGAGGCGGAGAAGGATTGGGGATCGCAGCAATGGTGCGACGAGAAGAAGAGATGGGGATTGGGGATGGCTCTGTTTATTTTTTTTTTTATTTTTTGAACTGGGGGATGGCTCTGTTGAGGAGAAGGATGGGGATATTTTAAGAGTTGCCCGAAGTACTTTCCCAAAATACCCTTCGCGGAGACACGAAAGCGTTCGGGAGGACAGGCACAAAACTGACATTTCCTCGTTTCGCCCATCCGCGAACGAAATTCGAAAGCCCAGCGCGCGCTGCCCAGCAGCCAGTTTGAGCGGGCGGCCAAAATTTGGTCCGGGCCCACGGGTCAGTGACCCCGGCTCACGTCAGGGGAACCCTGCCCCAGATTTTGGGCAGGTTCGTCACTTTCGGTTGACTATCCGTCCCTTCACATTGGCTAACTAATTTGTCACGATTGCATTTCTTGTCCACAGACTTTACCACGTTATTTAGAATACCCGTGCGTTACTATGGGAGCCAATCGGATGTATAGTTGAGCGAATCGTCTTACATAAATTATAAAACAAACAAAATAACGTAGTAAACAATAAAAGAGGCCGTGACGATTGTTGCCGGCCGGTTCGTGATCTTCAGGATCCGACCTTGGCCAGAGCAGGCCATCCAAGTTCCTTGGCGAACTCGGCACCGATGCTATCTGTTTTATCGTCGACACCGTTTGTTGGTACTTTCTATGTACCTATTTTATATGACAAATATGGTGTTTTTAATACCTTATTATGTTATTATTGCTAACAATTAACCCCATTATTATATATATGCGTAGTTTCTGTGTATTTGGAAGGATTTACAGGAAACAGGTGAAATAGAGAGACTACGGATAAAGAGCTACCGGAGGCTCGAAGAAAGAAGAATTTGGAGTCCGTGCCGTGCCGGTCGGCACAGTCTTCGTGCCGACCGGCACCACCAGGGTTAAGCCCAAACATGAAGCCCACTCGGAGAAGATGAAGCTCAGAAGAAATATCAGAGTCAGAGTCGATGAAATCCAATCAGAGTCGGAGTCGGTGAAATCCAGCCCACAATCAAAAGGAACTATAAAGATAAGATCTTGGTCGCGAAACACAGGGGGGGGGGAGCAGACAGATAGAAGTTTTGACCTAGGTTGAAGGTTGTGGCGGCAAAGACGGCGATCACCATTCATCACCACCAAAAAGGGAAATCGTGCCGACCGGCACACTGCTGTGCCGATCGGCACCTGTGCGTCTACGCCAAAATCCCGTGTCCTATTGTAGCCATGTTCATGTGTTGCAGTATGATGCGTGAGTAGATCTCATATTCTCTCCGTGGCGAGGGAAATCTGGATATGTAACTCTCACACTTACGATACTCTTTTGATGCGTTCAGTCTGTGTGATGCGTTTATTCCGTATCTGATCATACATGAATTCATTAGTGTAGTTGAGGCCTCAGCTATGCTTTCGATTATCACATATTGCAAGAAACCAGTGGGGAGCTATTAACCCTTGTCATGACAGGATCGGGGCGAACGAAACCACCATGTCTTGTAGAATACAAAACCTATCAATCGAACAATAATCCGAGTTGCATGCCAGTGTCCCAAACAATAGGAGAGAATTCTTTTTATAACCTCGTTACAACCGCAGGCTCTTTCACCTCTAGTTGTTAATCATCCTTTTCACACACACCTCTGCTATATTAATTTAGTAGTTTAAGTAGTAGTTTAAGTCCCGCTTGTTCTCTGTGGATTCGATATTAAACCTTGGAATACTCTAAGGGAAAGTGCTACAACTGTACACCGTCCACTTGCGGTATATAAGTTAGGTGCGTACAAACGACCAACAAGCTCTTTCTGGCGCCGTTGCCGGGGAACAAGCCAGTTCTTTTACTATTTATTTATTCTACTAACCTCTAATCCTCTCTTTTCTAGTTTGTTTTTGTGTTTTCTTTCTGTGTTTTCAGGATGGGTACTTCTGAACCGACTCATACGGTTAGGGAGCATTCACTACCGTCTCCAGGATTGCTGATTCCACAAACTTCTGATGAGAAAGTCACTGCTTCGTCATACGTTCTCAACCCGACCATCATCAGTATGGTCGAGAATAGCAAATTCTCTGGGACGAAGGACGAGAACCCGTACACACATCTACAAGATCTAGAAGTTCTCTGTCAGACCTTTAGGCATGAAGGAGTGCCTCAGAATTGGTACAGATGGTTGCTATTTCCATTTTCTCTAGATGGGAGAGCCAAGGATTGGTATAAATCTGCAGCCCGTGAAGCTAAAGGAAACTGGGATAAGCTTGTAGGAAATTTCTGTTTGCATTTCTTCCCGCTTCCTAAGGTGCAGAGATTGAGAAGAGAAGTGGTTAACTTTGAGCAAATGAAAGAAGAAACCCTCACGCAAGCATGGTTGCGCTTCCAATCTTTATTGAAGCAAGGGCCCGATTTGGGCATCGATGATAACTTGACTGCACAGACATTCCAATTCTTGAAGGAACCTCCAGGATGCATCTGGATAGTTCGGCTGGAGGGAGTTTCCTCGACTTGACTGCTACTGCAGGTATGGATCTTTTGATTAAGATATCAAAGACTGAAGCTATGCATAGACATTGGGAAGAATTTCAAGAAGATCCAATTCCCCTTGAAAGATCGACGCCAGTTAACGATTCTTTGGGATTCAAAGCTGAAGCGGAAAGCTGCACAGTGTCTGAAATTGAATTAACAGTAAGGACAGAAGAACCAGTACAAGGTGATCTGAAAAGACCAAGATTTGAGGAGGTGCCGACCGGCACTGTGGTTGTGCCGATCGGCACACGTGAGCCTACGGTGCCGACCGGCACAAATCTTGTGCCGACCAGCACGAAGCCTTCTGTTAAGGGGATTTCCAAAACTGAAGCTGCAATATTAGAAGAGCATGAAAACAGTTTCGTGGATAAATTTCCAAGACCAATAGGAGATCCAACCTTGAGCAATGCTAAACCGTTGGACGAGTTTGAACCGTTGGATTGGATTCCTATAGATTTCAGCTCAAATCTGCTAAATATGAGGAGAACGTATGACCCAAGGTATGCCTCTACTACAGGAGTTCAGTATAACTTCCCTAAATACACTAGAACTTCAGAAATCCTAGACAATGTTATCATTGGTGAAGTATTGGGGAAATTGTATAAGGATGATATGGAAATTGATCAGATGGAGGTTGAACAAGCAAAGAAGCTATTTGATAGTTGTTTTGTCCCGTCGCCGTATGAAGGATTATGTGGGGTATATGCAGTTGGCCTTACAGAAGGAACAGAAATTGATCCTTACATACCGTGCAAAATCGGGCATAGAAACTTTCCTAAAGCACTATATGATTTTGGCTCCCGCGTCAGTTTGATGACGTACGAAGCATTCATGGATATGCCTTATGACATAAAAGGAAGATTGCTAGGAACCGAGCTTGAGCTAATCATGACGGATGGAAGGAGAACTAAACCACTGGGAGTTATCAAGGATATGAACATTGAGGTAAGTAATAATGCCATACCAGTGGATATTTTTGTTCTTGATAAAGGTGAAGTTGGAGTTGAAGATATTATCTTGGGAAGACCCTTCTTGAAGCTTGTACAAGCTGTTATTGATGCTGGAAAAGGTCATCTCAAATTGACTCTGGGTGGAGAGGAAGTCCTCTTTGAATTCAAAGACCCACCCGTCATTCAAGAAAGTGAAGACCCACCCTCTCTTCAAGAATTCTCTTCAGAAAAAGATGAAGAAATCAGTACAGGATATTCAGATCCATTGAATAAACTGTTTGACGAATCAGACAGGGAAGAAGTGAAAATTCAAGCCAGTGCCGACAGGCACACAGATTGTGCCGATCGGCACAGTGACGGTGCCGACCGGCACAGCAGCGAAAAGCCTCAATTCGAGCCTTTGGGTAATCTGGATCCTGGTGCAGCACCAGAAGTAGAACTGAAGCCACTTCCTGACGGTCTAAGGTACGAATACTTAGGCAAAGATAAAACTTATCCCGTCATCGTCAACAGTGCTTTGAATAAAGAAGAGACAGAACGATTGCTTGCTGTTCTGAGGAAATACAAGAAAGCCATCGGATATAGTATTGATGATATCAAAGGATAAGCCCGGCATTTTACACACATAAGATCAATTGAAGAATCAGCCAAGCCAGTTGTTGAAGGAATGCGACGATTGAAGGAAGGGATGAAGGAGGTTGTAAAGAAAGAAGTGCTGAGACTTCTTAATGCAGGAATGATTTATCCTGTTGCTGATAGTGAATTTGTGAGTCCAGTGCATTGCGTACCAAAGAAAGGAGGATTGACAGTTGTGCCTAATGAGAATAATGAGTTGATCCCTCAACAACAGTTACAGGGTGGCGAATGTGCATTGATTATAGGAAACTGAATACCGCCACAAAGAAAGACCATTATCCATTACCATTCATTGATGAGATGCTTGAAAGGTTAGCAAAGAACTCTTATTTTTGCTACCTCGACGGTTATAGTGGTTTCTTTCAAATTCCTGTTCGACCTGAAGATCAGCATAAGACCACTTTCACTTGTCCTTATGGAACTTATGCTTATCGACGAATGACATTCGGTCATTGCAACGCACCAGCTACATTTTGGAGATGCATGAATGCTATATTTGCTGAATTCATTGAAGACATTATGGAGGTATTTATGGATGGTTTCTCTGTTCATGGTACTGATTTTGATCATTGCTTGGCAAATTTAGAGAAAGTGCTAAAGAGGTGCGTAGATGTTGATTTAGTTCTTAATTGGGAAAAATGTCACTTCATGGTAAACGAAGGGATTGTCTTGGGGCATGTTATTTCTAACCGAGGCATTGAAGTAGACAAAGCTAAAATATCCACAGTTGAAAGGTTGCCACCACCCACTGATCTTAAGACTCTGCGGAGTTTTCTTGGACATGCAAATATTTATCGCAGATTTGTCAAGGATTATTCAATGATTTCTAAGCCGTTGACGGAATTGTTGCAAAAGGACGTTGAATTTGAGATGAATGATGAAGACTTACCGCTTTCCAGAAGTTGAAAGAAGCTTTATGCTCTGCGCCTATTATGCAACATCCGGATTGGAATTACCTTTTGAGATTATGTGGGATGCAAGTGATTATGCAGTAGGAGCGGTTCTTAGACAGCGAAAAGAAGGTAAAGTGCATGCTATCTACTATGCTAGTAAAACTCTTAATGAAGCTCAGATTAACTATACAACAACAGAGAAAGAGATGCTAGCTGTCATATTTGCATTTGAGAAATTTAGATCCTACATCCTCAATTCTAAGGTCATTGTTTATACGGATCATGCTGCTATTACATATCTTCTCTCTAAAAAGGAGTCGAAACCTAGATTGCTTCGTTGGGTTTTGATGTTGCAAGAATTTGATTTGGAGATAAGAGACAAGAAAGGGATTGAGAATTCAGTAGCAGATCATCTATCTCGTTTGATGATTGAGGACAAGGAAAGAAGCATTGGTGACGCTATGGCGCAAGAGCAGCTATTCCGAGTTAAGGATTATCGAGAATCATGGATGCAAGATATCATAAATGGATTCACAGGAAGCTGAATGATTGTACCAAGAATTCAAGAAAAAGGATAGTCAGTGAAATGAGGAAATTCATATGGGATGACCCTTACTTATACCAGTATTGTGAAGATGGAGCTGTTAGAAGGTGCGTACCTCGCGAGGAACGCGAAAGCATATTGGAAAAGTGCCATTCATCTGAGTATGGTGGACATTATGGGCACTTTCGAACACAAGCAAAGGTATGGGCTAGTGGATTTTATTGGCCTTCGATGCATGAAGATGCGAAAAGGTATGTTGCTAGATGCCCCCAATGCCAACGAATTGGAAATGTTAATGCTCGTAATGCTATGCCTTTGAAGTATAATCTGCAAGTTGATATATTTGATGTTTGGGCATGGATTTCATGGGACCGTTTGTTAATTCTAATGGCTATGAATATATTTTGGTTGCTGTGGACTATGTGTCAAAGTGGGTAGAAGCAATGCCATGCCGAGCTAGTACAACTAATGAATCCAAGCTGATGTTGACTGAGTGCATATTTCCAAGATATGGTGTTCCTAGAGTTGTTATAACAGATGGTGGAACTCATTTTACTGGTCATGAGTTTGCTGAAACCTTGAAAAAGCTGGGTATTGACCATCGAATTGGAAAAGCCTATCATCCACAGACTAACGGTCAAGTAGAAACTTCTAATAAGCAATTGAAAGGAATTCTCCAGAAAATTGCTACAAGAGAAGGAAAGGATTGGTCAAACAAGTTGAATGGCGCACTTTGGGCTTATCGCACAGCATTCAAGACACCAATAGGTATGACACCCTATCAATTCGTCTATGGAAAGACTTGTCATTTGCCTGTGGAGTTAGAACATAGGGCATATTGGGCGATCAAAGAGATGAATTTAGATTTAGATGCTGCCGCTGTGAAAAGAAAGATTCAAATTAGTGAACTTGAGGAAATGCGCTTAAAGGCTTACGAGAATGCAGCTATCTATAAAGAGAAAACAAAGAAGTGATATGATAAGAAGCTATTGAAAAAGGAATTTCACGAAAGAGATAGAGTGCTCCTATTCAATTCAATATTTCGGTTGTTTGGTAAAGGCCAGTTGAAAAGCAAATGGGATGGACCGTATCATGTTCATAAAGTTCTCCCTTCCGGAGCTGTTGTCATCATGGATGGAAAGCAAAATACATATACGGTGAATGGCCAACGACTAAAGGTATATAGTGAACCCGACACTTTTGAGTTAAAGTCATTTGATATATATTACGTGGATTAAGTGATTGGGTGGTCGAGCTTAACGACGTAAAACAAAAGCGCTGTTGTTTTTGCTGTTTTTCTGTATGTTTTGTGTTTCCTTGATTTCATTGAGTCGTGCGTGGCACATTTGCCTCTGTGCCGACCGGCACAACCCCGTGCCGATCGGCACGGAAGAGTCCGTGTTGTTTTCGAGTCAAGTTTTTGCCCTTCCTCCAAGACATGCTTCGATAACTTCCAAATTTAAGAGATAGAGTCCGTTTGGATCAAGAGAATTAAGGATATATATATGAAGGAGTCGTCTCGAATCTCAGCATCAAAAATCGAGCGCCGCCAGAGTTCCAACCAAACCCTAGAACAGAGAGCAATGCAAGGCGGCGGATTCGGCAGCGAAGGAGGCGGTGCCGATCGGCACGGAGGTGGTGCCGACCGGCACGGCAGCGCTGACCAGCGCGGCAAGAGCGATCGGCACGACGGAGGACTTTCGCCATTGAGCCCGACTCTGCCATGGGAGCGCGACAGGAACCTGGTCGCACCTGAAGCAAAGATGGATGTACAAGAGTGAAGCGGATGCGTTCAATAGAGAGAAGAAGGAGATGGATGAAGCCCTCCGGAAGAAGGTCAGAGAGGTGCTAGTACGCAAAGGTAAATCCAAGGTTATTGATGAAGGCAAACCAGTCTCCGATAGGTACACAATGGATCGACTTCTATGGAACGTCCTTTGACATATGATGATCTTATCGCCTTTGAATCAATACTTATTGATAGCGAGAAGGAAGAGTTGGACAAAGATTGCTTTCTGACCATCCACAGGTCTTGGCTTTTCGATGGAAGGCCTTCTGATGCAGCAGCTGTTGAACCGGATGGTAGTGCCGACCGGCACAGAGCTGGTGCCGATCGGCACGGTGTGCTCCCACGCGTCCTCACTGTCTGGGAAGATTTTCAAGAGAAAATGATACACAAGAACACCAGAGGTTATGGATGTAAGTGTTTTTACTGTCAGAAAGACCATCAGAGGCAGATTGAGAATTATCTGGCTGATCCTGAATGCATCCCTGCGACTTTCGTCTTTGATGATGGATTCCCCGTTGCTAAAGGGTGCAAGACCCCTAAAGAGATCAATGATGAAATTCAGAGGCGTATTGACAGGGACAATGCTGCAAGGAGAAGAGCACATAATCTTGCAGATTTAGAAGCGTATTTGGCAACAAGAGGCAGCCGTGCCGACCGGCACGATGCTGGTGCCGATCGGCACGACCTCAAGGTTGTGGATTTCATTGAAATAAATGATGAGTCCTCTGATGATGAGCCAGAACCGAAGAGATCAAAGGAAATAGAGGGAGTTCGGCGTTCCGCTCGTCTTTCTTCAAAGCCAAGAATGAGATATACCTCGGAATCGGTGTGCTATTTAGAGACATCTCCTGAGCATGAACACCCATTAGCTAATCTTGTTGCAAAGGATGAAGTTGAAACAAAGGAAGATCCGGAAGAAGATTCTGAGGAGGAACCAATGGAAGATCCAGAAGAAGATGAAGAAGATGAGCCAGAACCTGTTGATGCTGAACCAACTAGTGCGGGAGGAGCTACAGGAAGCCTTTCAGGAGCTCAAGGAAGTGCAGGGCAGCGTTATCAAGCAAATAGTGTCTCGTGCCGACCGGCACAGCGTGGATTTAACAGAAATTCGCCCCTGCAAGATGAGCGTCATGATCCTCCTGCCAACTGTTGCCCGATCTGCAGAAGAAACATCGAACGTCTTCAGTATGACATGGAGAGACGCCATAGGTATCAACGGGACATTGATATAAGAGTTGAAGACATGATGAACATGAACGAGGCGGATTACTCCTTTCTCTTGCAGAACATTCGAAGCATCTTTAGCATGTTGAGGAGGCATGGCATTTACGATTAGGTTGGTCTAGTTGTCTTTCTTTTACAATGGGGACATTGCAAGGTTTGAGTGTGGGGGATTCGCCCTTACACTTCTTAAGGTCGTTTGCTTCGATTTAGTATGGTTTGAGTCAGTGTGTGAAAGTGTGAGAGTTTTCTTAGAGAGATTTGAGATGGTGTGCTTAGTTAAGCTTCGAGGTCAAGAGTGATTGCAATGTCTTGAATAAAGTTGGTGTTAATTGTCAAATCGATGCGTTACCCCATATTCTTGATTTTATTTTGACGATCGTTTTGCCAATCTACTTGAGTTTATTGAATAATCGCTTGGCTTTATATACCAACTTTTCGAAAACCCCTTCTATCATCCTAGTTGAAGCATTTAGCTAAAGATTTGATTTTGTGCCTATTACACTAAGCCAAATGGGATGAGAAAAGCCTACACATAAGTCTTTTGATAAGAAAACGCCTTTGTCAACTCATTGCTCTTGATTACGACTAAGCTAGAAGGGAGAAGTTTCAATTGTTCATCTCAGTTTGCTAGCCATCTGTCATCAAATTCTTTCTATCCAAAAACCGATACTTGAGTTTATTGAATAATCGCTTGGCTTTATATACCAATTTACTTGAGTTTATTGAATAATCGCTTGGCTTTATATACCAATTTTTCGAAAACCCCTTCTATCATCCTAGTTGAAGCATTTAGCTAAAGATTTGATTTTGTGCCTATTACACTAAGCCAAATGGGATGAGAAAAGCCTACACATAAGTCTTTTGATAAGAAAACGCCTTTGTCAACTCATTGCTCTTGATTACGACTAAGCTAGAAGGGAGAAGTTTCAATTGATGGTCGTTTTGCCAATCTACTTGAGTTTATTGAATAATCGCTTGGCTTTATATACCAATTTTTCGAAAACCCCTTCTATCATCCTAGTTGAAGCATTTAGCTAAAGATTTGATTTTGTGCCTATTACACTAAGCCAAATGGGATGAGAAAAGCCTACACATAAGTCTTTTGATAAGAAAACGCCTTTGTCAACTCATTGCTCTTGATTACGACTAAGCTAGAAGGGAGAAGTTTCAATTGTTCATCTCAGTTTGCTAGCCATCTGTCATCGTTTCTCCCTCCTCCTTGATACAGCCTACAAGCAAAATGTGAAGTTCAGACAGATTTCGGTTCAAAACGTGCTCTGATAGCAGTCTGCAATAAAAAAGAAAAGAAAAAGAAGAAAAAAAGAAAATGAAGAAGGTGCCGACCGGCACGAGTTTGTGCCGATCGGCACAGAAGAAAAATAAAGAAAATACGCCAAAAAGAAAGAGAAAAACGAATATCAGAGGAAGCAGACTGCAGGAAGAGTTAAAATTTTAAAAAGATCTGCATATACTTCAAGCTTGATCCCATCTTAATTCTATTTTATTCATTCTCGTTTATTTCCTATTCCCATTGATCCTTGTTGCTTATATTCTGTATTCTCATGATGAAAACTTTCTTTTAGAAGGCATGATTGAGCAAATTGTTGACTTAGTTGCTCTTCCGATTCAATTTGGTTATACAACTTTCCGAGACCCACAAATAAGCCTTATACTATAGAATAGGAGAGGGAAGGAAACACATTTGAGCGATTGAGTGAAATCTGAAGCTTTTTGCATTCATCTTACGTGATATGAAGGGAGACAAAATATTTGTTTGAGATAAGCCTTGTGATTGATTTGGTCGACTCAAGTTTTGAGGTGAAATTGTTTTCAAAATTGAGAGAAAGTCTTGTGGAGGAATAATAATTCGATGAGATGATTAACAATAGCTAAGTTGAAGATTTGCGAGAGTTTTTGCTTCTAGCATGATGAAAGCACGGTGATGATTTTCTTGGTTTGTATTGCTCGAGGACTAGCAATGATTTGAGTGTGGGGGAGCTGTTGGTGCTTTCTATGTACCTATTTTATAGGACAAATATGGTGTTTTTAATACCTTATTATGTCATTATTGCTTACTATTAACCTCATTATTATATATATGCGTAGTTTCTGTGTATTTGGAAGGATTTGCAGGAAACAGGTGAAAATAGAGAGACTACGGATAAAGAGCTACTGGAGGCCCGAAGAAAGAAGAATTTGGAGTCCGTGCCGGTCGGCACAGTCTTCGTGCCGATCGGCACAGTCTTCGTGCCGATCGGCACCACCAGGATTAAGCCCAAACATGAAGCCCACTCGGAGAAGATGAAGCCCAGAAGAAATATCAGAGTCGGAGTCGGTGAAATCCAGCCCACAATCAAAAGGAACTATAAAGATAAGATCTTGGTCGCGAAACAGGGGGGGAGCGAACAGATAGAAGTTTTGACCTAGGTTGAAGGTTGTGGCGGCGAAGACGGCGATCACCGATCATCACCACCAAAAAGGGAAATCGTGCCGACCGGCACACTGCTGTGCCGATCGGCACCTGTGCGTCCACGCCAAAATCCCGTGTCCTATTGTAGCCATGTTCATGTGTTGCAGTATGATGCGTGAGTAGATCTCATATTCTCTCCGTGGCGAGGGAAATCTGGTTATGTAACTCTCACACTTACGATACTCTTTTGATGCGTTCAGTCTATGTGATGCGTTTATTCCGTATCTGATCAATACATGAATTCATTAGTGTAGTTGAGGCCTCAGCTATGCTTTCGATTATCACATAGTGCAAGAAACCAGTGGGGAGCTATTAACCCTTGTCGTGACAGGATCGGGGCGAACGAAACCACCATGTCTTGTAGAATACTAAACCTATCAATTGAACAATAATCCGAGTCGCATGCAAGTGTCCCAAACCATAGGAGAGAATCCTTTTTATAACCTCGTTACAATTGCAGGCTCCTTCACCTCTAGTTGTTAATCATCCTTTTCACACACACCTCTGCTATATTAATTTAGTAGTTTCAATAATAGTTTAAGTCCCACTTGTTCTCTGTGGATTCGATAATAAACCTTGGAATACTCTAAGGGAAAGTGCTACAACTGTACACCGTCCACTTGCGGTATATAAGTTAGGTGCGTATTAACGACCAACACCATTTTCGGCCAGCTCCCTTGTTCCCTCGTCCAGATCAACGTCGGGGTGATGGTCCTTGACCCGAGCCAGGACTTCGGCGGTGACGGTTTTAGCAGCTTTGTGTACGACGCCTTTGATCTCACGGCTAAGCCATCTCGCCTGGCCACGGACCCGCCCCAAGAGTGCCCGAGTGTCTTTGTTGTCGATCATCTCGAGGCCGTTCATTCCCACCTTAGTCCCGGTCAGAACACGCTCCTCGTCCACATGAATAGTATCGAACACCACACCGAGCTCGAGTGCGATGGGCTCCAGCACCAATGGTAGACCTAGCTGGAGAAACAGATAGTAGTAGTAATGTTAAAACCAAACATCCTTAGATGAGTATTAAAAAGAAATTCTCGCATCAAATGAAATGATAGGGGCTCTTAATGCGCGAGCTTACCGTCCTCGATGGATGCGCGTATCGCAGCCTCAAGCCTCAAGCTTGCCGGCGGCCTTGTCCTCCAACATCTCCTTCCTGTTCCCGTCCATGTGATCTAATGAATAAGGATGCGAGATGTCTCAAAGAGAAGATGGTGGTGCGTCGTCGACCTAGGAAAAAGGGGCGCGAGCATTGCGATATATATGATGGGGCGCGGTTGCTTCTGGAAGAAAATTATGCCGAAAATTACTGCAAAGAAAAGGGAAAAACGCGGCTCCTCGTTACTGTCAACGAGGAAAATATGGGAACGTATCTGGTGGAAAATTATTGCGGAGAAAACGGATAAACGCGGGTCCTCGTTACTATCCACCAGATAGTCCGTTGAAAGGAAATATACTGGCGCGGATCGATGCAGGTTCACCAGATAGTCCGCTGAAAGGAAATGTGTCTCACCAGATCGATGCATGTTCACCAGTTTGGTTCTTTATCTTTACATATCTCTGGATGCGCTGGGTTATACGGTGGCAACATTGATGCGCGAGCTTACCATCCTCGATGGTTGTTGCCGTATTAGAATTCTCTCGAAATGTATCTGACCAGATAGTCTGTTCACATGAAATACGAAGGAAGCCACAACATTAGTTTCGTTTTTAAAACGCGTTGACTCCGAATATATGAATACTTTCATTATATGAAAAGATTACCAGGCAAGCTACAAGACTAGCATAAACAGATTCAACAGTCCCTATGACTATGATGACACGAGTATCATCTCAGAAACAAATATATGAATACTTTCATTATATGAAAAGATTACAAGGCAAGCTACAAGACTAGCATAAACAGATTTAACAGTCCCTATGACTATGATGACAAGAGTATCATCTCAGAAAATAAATAATAAAATTTGGAGCACAACCAGATTTAACAGTCCAAACAGTACTCCTCATCAAAAGATTTTAGGGTTTAGGGTTTAGGGATTAGGATACCCTAAGAAGAAAAAGAGAAAAATATAATCTCCTTCCTCGGGAGCCAATGACGACATCGTTCACTACGATGATGGGCAATATAAATGCCGCCTCCTCGTCAGCATCAGGAGGAAGAAGAAGGTCACGAAGAGGAAGACAGTTGCAAGAAATTATACAAGATCTCATACGAGATCTCCGGAAATCTGCAATGCAACCGTGTACGAGAACTCCGGAAATCCACTCTGAGTCACCTGGTGATAGCAAGGATGTGGAGAAGTTTGGCCATGGCAGCCTAAGCGGGTCCCCCATGGAGATGGAAGTAGACAGCACTACGCTAGCAGAGGAGGCCGATGTGGAAGAAGGAAGGTTATCAGACTGGAGAACCTCTCACGCTTTGCCGAAATTTATAGGCGTGGGGGAAGAATAAGGATTGCTCGAGTTGGGGCGTGATGTAGAGTATCCAATGGCCACGAACATGGTAGAAGCCGCAGTCTTCACAGTATATTCCGTCGATTAAATAATCAACACAACGGATCATCCGGTGAGAAAAAGCCTGTGAATTGATTGGACCGATGAGCCGCCCAGTGGTGGGTGAGCACCAACGCATCATCCAGTAAGAAATGCATCGTCCCGTGAATTGCTCGAGCTACTATAGGTCACAACTTTCACACATAGAAAGGAGTGATTTCCGGTGAGAAAAAGCCCGTGATTGATTTGACCCAATGCCGCGCACAACTCTGATCTCAACGGCTCCACAAGTTTGTGGGCATATCTAACAAATATTGTTTTGCTCATGTGGATATCAGAACTCGAGATTGGAGAAGACGTCCTCCTCGACCCGCCTCGCTTCAGCGAGGTCCACCTCCCCTTCACAGAGCGCAGGTCTCCATCACCGCGCGCGACGTGCACGAGGTCCTCCGCATGCCGCTCAGAACAGACATGGAAGCGGGGAAGCGAGGTTGCTCAAGAAGCTGCTTCCATTCCAACTCGGACTCGAGGAAGCGAGGAAACCGGCGTCCACCGGCTCAGGGAAGAGAAAGAGTGACTCTCAACTCCAATTTGTTAGTCTGAACTTTCCAACATGGACAGTTCAAACCACACAAAATGAGGCGTGAAGCCTCCAATCTTTCAGATATTCCATCCCTACGAGATATCCAGAAATCCATCCAGAAATCCACATTGAGTGATTTGGTGGTCGCCATTTCGCCTGTGTGTGTCTCTTCTCCGTACGAGAAGTTTGCCGCGACCCAACCAAGGATTGCCCGACGGCTGTGAAGCGTGAGGTAGACCCATGAATGGAGGAGTAGGGATTGTCCGCGGGGCTGTGAAGGGTATGATTTCCTAGTTTGTGGATACTGCAGCGTCTGGGTGGACCTTTATAGTCGCGGTAAGCTGCACGACACCTCCCTCTGATGCGAGAACGCAGCAGGCAACGGACTATCCTGTGTTGTAGGTGTTCTACACCAGACGGTCCGTTGCTGCAATGGTCCACAGTTTTGTTTCAGCGCGCGCTACCCCTTGAATCAGAACGAGAGCAAAAGTGTGTGGACAAGAAATGCAATCGTGACCATAGTTAGCCAATGTAGGTACCACGTGTACAAACTATGGCGCACATTGCAAAAACTGGTCTAAATGAGGAGAGAGCGAGAGAGAGAGAGAGAGTCGTCTGGTGCGTGACCGTTCGATTCTGATTGTGCGCAAGTTCTCATTATTGACCTCAGCAGACTGAAACTGGAATGTCCTTGCTAACAATTTTCTTCGACATCATTCAAGGTTTGGTAGCACGAGATGAAACAATCGAAATTTTAGCAAAGAGGAATGTCCTATGCCTGCATTCTCTCAACGGATCGTCAGGTGTTCAAACTCTAACAACAGAGGGGAAGACCCGCTATCTCAAACACCGGAACATCCCTGAATTGACATGGAATACACCGGATGAATGTTGAGCCAAGTACTAGTGTACAACGAATGAGAATCCATAAAAATAGTTCACTTTGCGACGTTTAACAGAATCTGGGCCAATGGCCAAACGTTTTGAGTGATTCTTCTGTTTCAGGTTGTGAAATGCTTCTGGATTGAATCTGAAACTTTTTTGATTCTCGGTCAATCTGTAGCTGTACCAAACCCACCACCCAGTTTATTTTGTGAAACGTTTCTCCGATTTTGACTGTTTGGAACTAATTCAACTGATTCAGGTAATAATCTGAAGTTATTCTCCTATCCAAACGCACTCTTATAGCACAAGCTTAAACGAAGGGACAGAGGTGAAATACTCGCTATCTCAAACACCAAAACATCCCCTGAATTATTACGCCATGCACCGGAACATCCCCTGAATTAACTTGGAATAGCTTCAAACAAGGAACAGTCGGTGTTCGAGCATTGCAGGCGGTGACCAGCATCGCCGCCGCGAAATTAGCTTCGTTCTGGAAATACAAGTACGACTTGTCGAACTACATACATTCTCAATGTAGTACTACGTACTTTAGGAGAGAGCTTTGCACAGCTTGCAAAACTAGTACCAGTAAGTACTAACTCGAAAGGTACACCCACAGGAAAATCCGCTGGTCACAAATATATCTCACCCGAACAAGGCACGGTCACACAGACATGCAGCACTGCACATGGTCAAAACACACAGATTGATCCGTTGAGTGCTGTCAAGTGTACTCATAGTTTCATCTAGATGAAATGAAACCTCTCTCATCTCTCTCCTCTTCAATTGCTTGCCACATCATCAAAAATGATGACATGGCACCTCATTTAAAGGATATGAAACTCCCATTGGGAGTAGCCTTAATAAAGAAGAAGAAATTTACTGCGCCTACTTGCTTGCATCGCGAGATTTCCGCCCCCCCCCCCCCTTCTCCAACTTGAGTTTCTTTCCTCCGCGACCCTGAGCAGAGGAGTCCTACAAAAAATAGAGGGGAGTAACAAGCAGGGATCATCGTCGGTGATGGAGATTGCTTCCAGGTCACTGGGCGACGACCTTGAGGTATCGATTGTCGCCCGAGTCCCCTGCCACAAGACGCTTCTAAACGCCATGTACGCGAAAAATGCCTAGCGAGAGCGGCTGTATTCGTCGAAGTTTCGCTGTCAGTTTTGTAGCCTGCACTCAGCGCCGCCACTCCTCGGCTGTTTCAGCAACGAATCCCCCCAGGAGAGCACTGTCCCTACGTTTCCCTCTTTCACCATCACTAGGGATTGTGACCCGAAGATCAACGCCATTGTTGAAAAAGGGGATTTCTTCCTCACCAAAGTGCTCAATTCCAGTAGCGAATCTGTCTGCTGGGATATCTGTGACTGCATCGACAGATTATTACTTCTGATGGATCCATTAGAGGGGAAGCTAGTGGTAAACAACCCAATGACGAGTTGGTTATCTGATTTTTTTTATGATTATGAGGACACTGCGCTCGAATATCAGTTTGCGATGCAGTACGCTCCCCGTTTGGTCCGCTCGGATGAGAACCCAAACTCCTTCTGTGTCATTGAACTTCTGGTTCAGGACCATGGGACTAGAGTACGGACTGTGGTCTTCTCATCGACTGAAATGAACTGGTCAGTTAAACCTTGGCAACAAGTGGCCCAGATTGGTTGGCTGCCGTTTCGGGACCTTGGCTCAATCGGCAACCGGTCCCTGTACTGGGGTGACGTTGAAAGCAACTCTCTAGTGGTACTCGATAAAGCATCACTGGAATTCTCCACTATTCGGCCCCCGGGCGAACTGCGATCGCCATATTTTGCTCCCCCCTCTCGTAATCCAGGACGGAAAACCTTGCATTGTTGCGTCACGGGGAACATACCTTGTAGTGTTCGTGCGCAGAAGTGATCCCAATGGGGTTGAACGGTGGGTGCTGAGAAATTCCGTTAACTGGCAGATCAACTCAGGGAGCTGTTACCAAAAGACAGGGATGTCGAGGATTATCATATTGTTACAGAGTTCTATTTTCATGGAATCACTCAGGAAAATGTGTTTTTTGATGCATTGTATTCTGCTGGCTGTGGAGAACCTCACTGGTTCCTATCCATGCGCCTGGCTACAATGAAGCTGTAGAAGCTCTTCAGGAATGCTACTCATACTTCTAAATATCCGTACTTCATCGGGTGGCCTTCTAGCAACATTGATGACCGGGTTGATTAGAAAAGGATATACTGTTTCATTAGGATTCCACGCTGTGTATTTGCTGGACTCATCTGCAGAAGGATGTGCGTTTTGTAATAATTGCTAGCTTCGTCTGAACCAACTTCCGAAACAATGTCATCCGATGCATGAATTTCGTCTTATCACTCATAACTTGCATCTAACGTTGTCATTATTGACCTCAGCGGATTATACTCGCTAAAAATTTTCCTCGATCTCATTCGAGGTTTGGTAGCACGAGTTGAAACTAGAGACTGTTGATGAGATCGTCCGGTGTTCGAGCATTTAGAACAGAGGATCGTCCGGTGTTCGAGCATTTAGAACAGAGGATCGTCCGGTGATCGAGCATTTAGAACAGAGGATCGTCCGGAGATCGAAGATGTTGAACAGGGGATTGTGTTTCGAATAATAAATGTGGACAGTTGCTTCAACAGATCGTCCGGAGCTGTAGGATTGCCGTTGCCTTCGTTCTTGCATGCCCGTTCTATCGTTGAGCAGAGCTAAACATTACAATCCAATCCAATGCATTATTACTTTGTCTATCAAGATACAATTACCTTGTCCAATACAATTTTCTAAGAAAAATACAATAACTTTGTCAACAACATCAACAACAACGGTCTTTTGTCCCAAGCAAGTTAAAACCTTGGGAATAAAATTTTTTCTGCACTCGGGAAAAAAATAAAAAAAACTCTGTCCACAAATTATTGACATGTCCGAACAAGAATGGAATATACGTCGTAAGACCAATGTCTCTCTCTAGTTTCTTCTCTCCGAGCCAATATACCTCTCAGTCATCCTTGGCTGAAGTAGTTATCGCAGCAGCCACCTTTGAGTTGTAGGTGTCGGTGTCAGTTTCAGCCTCGTCGTTACTTGAAGATGAATGAGAAGACTGTACCTGTACCTTGGAGACGGGTTCTTGCTTGTCTTTCCTATCTGCTGAAGAGCATGAATTCTCGACCTGGGAGACGGTGTCGTGCTGGGCTTTCTGATCTGGAGAAGAATGCGCAGGAGACGGAGTTCCGTTGGGAGAAGTGGGGGCCTTTGCCGCAGGAGTAGTAGCGGTACCCTTATCAACAGGTGCTGTTTTGACCACCTTTGAAGAAGAAACACCACGATCTGATGTGTGCACAACACGAGTTGTATCGGGGATACTGTGGCCATTTCCCACCTCCGCCGCCACCGCTAGAAGGTCGAGGCACGGAATATTTGCGAGTGCCGGTCGAAGGGCTTGGACCGCGGTTTGAGTAAAACAATTTTGGTTTTCCTGCCACCTCTTTACCTCTGCCATTATCTTCTTGTTACGCTCATGCATCCTGTTAAGCTGCTGAAACCTAATCATCCAGTGCTCAACCAAACCCCTGCCTGCTTCCTTTTGTTGTCGAACCAGTTGCACCAACTTTTTCTAGCCTGCCACCCTCATTCTCACACCATCAGCATCTAGCTTGACTGCAGGCGATGTCACTGGTTCATGAACATTTGAACGAATGTCGTCGTCATCGCTTTCACTCGCAACATCCAACATAATCTCTTGGTTTGGATTTGGCAGTTCAACTTGGAGGCCAGGCTGACTACTTCCAGCACACTGATCAGCTGTTGGGGGCATGTCAATGGCTTGAATCATGTCCCTCTGGCCACGGCGTCTGCCTCTCAGTGAAGCCGGCTGTAGGGGGGAAAGATGACGATGAAATCTTGTACTTCTCTTGGTACTGTCGCTTCCTCATCTGACTTAGAATGAACGAGATGAAGTGAGCGTACGGCAGCTTTGGGGACAAGAACATCCCATCAAAGATGACATCCTCAATCTCAGAAAGTAAAAAGTCCACAATGTCGAACGCTCGACCAGTCATGATGCAAAGCAGAAGCCATTGCTGAAGAGAAGTGATGGTCTCATCATTGGGGATCCGTGGTAACAAGGTCCTCCTCAGTGCCCTGTGAACCACCTTCGCCTCTGGGTTAAGCAAGGCAGGCGTGCGGTACGATGTTCCAACTGTCAGGCTGTCACCAAAAAGTGTAATCACCTCCTCGTCCGTAGGGAAGTTGGCACCGACCAAAGCACGGCGAGGTGGGCGTGCATCTCCATACACTAAGTTATGTAGACACCTTCCGGGTGAAGATCAACTCTGAGAAGGCTAGCTAGCTCGTCTCTTGTCATTGTGCATCTTTGATTCTCAAATATGAATGAGATAAAACTTCGGTCAATAGGAACCCAAAGTGTAGCATAGAAAACTTGGACCCATTCCTCGACATATCTGTTGTGCTGTGAAACTAAATCACTCATCCCTTGAATCTTTCAAAGTATGCAGAGATGTTGGCACCCCCGAGGCTCTGTTCAGAAGAGCCCAGTCCAATGTCCTCTGTTCAAACAGCCTGACTTTCAAGAGATTCGAGGAGTGCATCAAACTCTTCTGAGTAATAGTCAAAACACCAGTGTCTCCTCGAAACCAATCATCTTCTGATACATCGCGTAACCTTCTGATATTCCTACTGCTAGAGCCCCTCAGATCCATCAACGGCTCATCTTCAGCTGGGGGTTGTTCTTCTTGTTCGGTGTTCTCCTCACCGTCGGGACCCAAAGTACGCTCAGTAAAGCGATGCCGCTTCTTGCTATAACCCTCCGGAGGCATCGTCGTTCGAGGCCTCTTGTTCATAGATCTGCCTCTCTGCCTCGTCTGGGGACCAGATGTCTGGGCATGACTGACCACAGGCATCATCCCTGATCGCTGATTGTTCCTAACAAGGGGAGCAGCACCCCGTCCTGGCAGCGAGCGTAGTTGCTTGGTACGAGCCATCTGTCACTGAATTGCACGGAAGCAGTGGCGGAGCGTGAGCAACTAATCACATAAGATGTTTGTCTCAGAATTTCTACGAATAGTGGCGAATAAAAACTTGGGGTACGTATTGCTCGAAAACATGGAAAAAAAACTTGGGGTCTCACCAGTGCAGAAGATGAAGTGGGTGATGGGGGAACCACCCAGCGTAGTCGCCGGCAGCAGACCTCGGATTTGCGGAAATGTGGCGGCGAAACGCTAGAGCTAGCGTCTTGTGGCCGGGGTCTCGAATCTGCAGAGGACGGCGGCGGTGAATCTCTATTCTCTAGTGTCTGGGTTACGGCGACCGGAGGAGAGATAAAGTGGTGAGGGTGAGGCCGGCCGGTGCGGTGGCGGCGCGGATGAGAGGCGGAGCGAACGAGCACCACCGCACCAACCGACCTACAGAGATGGGAAAGGAACCAGGGCCAATCCGATAACACACCGGACAAATGACGGGCCCAACCATCGCTACAGAGCGGCGGCCCGCCCAAATGTTTCCGGCCGAATATAGGATACTGTACATGGGCTGCATTCCCCCCCCCCCCCCCCCCCCCCACCTTTTTTTTTGCATAGGAGGTACGTGAGCCGTTCGGTACGGAATTTGAATTGGGTCCACACGTCAGGCATGATGCGGAAAACTGAGTTCTAAAAAAAAGTTAATGACGAAAACTGCCTGACGTGTGGGTCCCGATGTTCTGACAAGGATGCATGTGGGTCCGCTATGTGCTTATTTAGGAAATGCGTGGGCACAATTTAATGACGAATAGTGCCTGACGTGTGGGTCCACAATATGCTGACTGGGGTGCGTGTGGGTCCGCCTTGTGCTGATTAGGATATGCGTGGGCACAATTTAATGACGAATACTGCCTGACGTGTTGGGCCATAATATGCTGACTGGGATGCGTGTGGGTCCACCATGTGCTGACTAGGATGTCTGTTGGCATATTTCCCCATTTTAATGACGAACAGTGCCTGACGTGTGGGTCCACATTATGCTGACTGGGATGCGTGTGCGGGGAAATTCTGTAGCAAAGGACGAGTTTTGACTGACGTGTGGGTCCACAACATGCTGACTAGGATGCGGGTGGGCGAAATCCCCCCTCCGGTGACGAATATGTGGGTCCACCGAGTGCTGACTAGGATGCGGGCGGGTGAAATCCCCCCTCCGGCGACGAATATGTGGGTCCACCATGTGCTGAATAGGATGCGAGCAGGCAAAATCCAGGAATGAACGGTAGCGACGCTTAGTTTTCGTCATAAACGACCCGACCCGTGGGCCCGAATGGCAACAGTGACGCCTTTTCGTCACCAAACGGGTCTGTTTTGGCATTTTTAGTGACGAAACGCGGAAACGTCATAAAAGTTGGCCGAAAACGGGGAAAACCCCCCAAAATATTGACAAATCTACAGTAATTCGTCATAAATTAGCAGATCTGTACTAGTGAATGGACATCACCGGGAACCTAATTTTTTGTTGTTTTTATATTTTTCTCGTTTTTATTTTGTTTTTATGATTTATGAAAGGAAAAGCAAGTGCTAGGCCTAGCGAGGATAACGATTGGGATGGCCTCCCCAATTGGAGGGCTCTCGTTCTTACGTCTTGGGCTAGATGTTCTCCATGTTGTTTAGCTTGTCTGGACCTCGCTCGCTGGAGAATATGGCGAGGTTAAGGTTCCGTCTTTCTTTCGCCACACCTTTATTGTCTTCTTTGTGCTTGTGGCGACGATCGTTTCCTTTTTGGGCGCCTTTGTTGTACTCTCTTCGGTCGATACCTTGGCTGCCTTCTTCTTCTTTGAGCGCCTAGCTCTCCTCTTCTTAGGCCATTGTGATTCGCCTACTCGTTCTTGCGGTGGAGGAGCGAGAGGGGCTTGTGGTGCTTTGGGCTGCTTGTGGTGCTTTGGGCTGCTGAGGCATCTTCCTTGGAGTCCTCCAATAGTTGGCTGGCATTCTTTCATTCTCTCATGCCAGATAATTCCTCATATATGCAATGAGCTTGTCTGGCTGTGGCATGGGTGGAGGTGATCTCAATATTCTCTACTTTCCATGGGTCCTTTCCATATATAACCCTCACTTTCTTGCATTGCTCAACCTTAGGCCTGAAGTTGAACGTCTCTTCTCTGCCGTTGAAATCAAGGTGAATTTCTCTGGCCCCCACGTCAATGTTGGCGTTGGTGGTGCTCAAGAATGGAATCCCAAGGATGAGAGGAGTTCTACCATCCATCTCCATGTCGAGCACAACAAAGTCGACGGGGACGAAGAAATTTCTAATCTGCACGGGAACGTCTTCGGCAATACCCACAGGATGACGAACGGACTGATCTGCAAGCTGTAAGCACATAGCCGTTGGCGATAACGGGCAGTTAACCTGTCATATACCGTCTTGGGCATAACACTCAAGCTCGCACCCAAGTCACAGAGCGCCTAAGAAAAATGCTGGTTGCCAATTGAACACGGGATGGTTGGACACCCCGGATCCTTCTTCTTTCCTAGAAGGATGTTCAGAATGGCTGCACTGCACTCTTATGTAAGCTTTACCACCTCCATTGCTGGAATAGTGCGCTTGTTGTTGAGGATGTCCTGGAAATACTTAGTGTAAGTAGGTACCTGCATGGCATCAAGCAGAGGAATATGCACACATATATGCCGGATGGCCTCAACAAATTTATCGAAGCTCTCATCCACGGGGAGCTTCTTCCTGCGGTCGGCGTCAGGCAAGCCTGTAGTGTCATAGTACTAGTGAGGTGCTGCCTTGGGCGGAGCTTGCTCAACGGGAGGATCTGTCGTTGGTTCCGCCTAGGAACTCTCCTTCTCGGCGTCTTCCTTTTCAGGGACCTTCATTTCGGGAACCTTTTTGCCAGGCTTCTCCTTGGGAGCTGCATTCAGTGTCTTTCTCTCTGCACCCTTGGGGTATGGTGGGTCCACAGTACATCTTCCTCCCCTGGTGGTGATGGCACTAACACTCTCCTTTGCGTTGACCTCTGGCTGTCCCGGAAATCTGACCGCACGAGGAGCCTGCCTAGCTGAAGCTATCTGCGCAATTTGCGTCTCTAGCATCTTATCATGGCTCAGCTGGTTTTGCAGAGCAGTGCTGAACGATTCTAGCTTAGCATCTATGCTCTCTAAAGCCTTGTCGGTAGTAAGAAATTTCTTACTAATACTATCATTGATCTTGACCTGGCCGAGAACTAGATCCTTGATAGAATGCTCATAGCGGAAAGATTACCATTGTTACCTCCCTGATTTTTGTTGAAGGAGAGGTTGGGCCTAGAGTTCCAGCCGTAGTTGTTCTGGGAGCAGTACCCATTGCCATTGTTGAGGAAGTGTTGACGGTAAAATGTGTGTTCTACCGCTCGCACACGTGGCCTGAGAGATTTGCTTAACTCTGTTCAGGACCAAAACTTGGAACGCGGTGAATTCCGGAGCGTGCCAGTCGATTTTCCCTGCAAATCGACAAAGACAAGAAAAGCGTGTAAAATTCCCGGACTATCGGCCCCGGACAGGCCGATGCGTAACCGCAGCCGATGTTAGTGAATAAAATATAATAAAAATAAGCACTCGGCTGTCGGCTAGAAACGAATCGACATGTCGCAACAATAAATACTCGCGCGATAAATAAAGCAAGGCATGCATCAGAATCGGCAATCGGCAAAGCATGCAATCGGCAACATCTATCGGCAAGCATCATGATAAGGTGAATCGACATTGTCGAAAGAAGGCTCAGACATATACTTGAACGAATAAAAGCAATTTAAAAGCATGCAAGCATAGATCTGAACGTGGTAAACAATCGGCTAAACACCCCGAAAGAACGATTAAACCAATAGCCACTAATTATACTCATAATCTAACGATCGCTTCACCGAGGACACGTCAACTAAGTGAAGTAGAACAGGACACGTCAAACTGCTCTACACGATCGACAGGTACAAGTATAATCGGCAACTACCAGTCCCAGATACTTAACAAACTAGACCCAACTCTTAGCAACTGTTTCGCCGAGGACACGTCAACTAAGCGAAGCAGACAGGACAAGTCTAACTGTCTACCCAATCACTAAGAGCAGATCTAATCGACTAAGCACCTTAACCGTGACTCGAATAACCAGATCAAACAGAAATCGACATCAGCAATCGGCAACAAGGTCGCGGCTAGGACAAGTCAACTAACCGTAACAAAGAATTGGACCAGGTCTTAAACAATTCCATGCAGTCGACGCATAATGTAAACCCTAGATTGATCTAAATTACCGGATAACTAGCAGCCACATCAATCTCTAATATGGACAAGTCGACATACTAAAGATCGATGCGCTTACCTGACGAGATCCAGTCGAGCCGGAGCCCCGATGGACGCCGGTGACGAAGAACACGTCGAGAAATTGTGGCGGTGCGCCGAAGAGTTGATTGTATTGATTGGTTGTTTTTTGATTACAAGCACCTGGGTTTATATTTATACACCCGAGGCAAGAGTCCGATTTGGACTTAAACACAACTCCTACTTGACCACAACTCGGTCAATCCTTTCTAATTCTAGAAAATAATTAAAAAAAGGACACACCAACCCATACGGGCGCGTGCGGCTTCGGGATTTCTCTGGCTTCATGATAACCTGCGGGCCACCACTCCGGCACATAATCTTTTCCTATCCGTCGCGCACTTCATCTTCCACTGACAGCGGGTCCTAGTCCAAATTTTGGTGTCAACACATGCCCCCCCAAGCCGGGGTATGGAATCTCCATGCGCCGGATTGTTTCCCCATTTCTCGCGCTTCCTTGATTCCCGCGCCGTACTCAACACACCTGCAGTGCCCCTTCGTATCTTTTGCCGCCTGCAGCACGTCCCATCTTATAAGTAGAAAACCATCTACCATTCTTATCTTCTTCCTTCTCTCGCCGACGCGTCTCTTTATCTCCTCATTCTCTCTCCTCATCTTGCTGCCGGCGACCAATCTCCTCGCAAGACCAGGAAACGAAAACTTCTCAAGATTTCTCGCATCTTCATCGCAATGGCACAACTTACTGCTTCCTCCACTGCCGTCCCTGAGGTATCAATCTTCCACTCCATCCCTGTTCTTGAACTAGAATAGGGTTGTGTTCTTGCGGTACTGTAGATCCCTTTGTTCATAAGCCATCCCCATTCTTCTTTAGACTCTTGGCCTGATTAGATTTATTTTCATTATTTCTAGGAACTGCGAAACCAGATCTTGATCCCTACAGAGCTCGCCACACACCGCTTCTTGGGACCCATGGGCGATCCAGATCCAGTAACTTTCATTTGCAGCGAAACCCTTAGAATGCCCTTCAAGAGGTCACCAGTAGCACTAGGGACATGGGTAGGCAGTTTCAGATCATGGCCCACCGAGATCCAATGCTGGCGTGAATGGTTTCCTTAGAGTGAAGGCTGCGAAATCGGCAATATGGGCAACTGTTGGCATAGATCACTGCTTAGAACTCACCCTTGCCGACATGAAGAAGGATGAGCCAATGCTATCGACATCCTGCTACTTCTGGTCTGATGCACTGAATGCTTTCCTTTTCGGCCATGGACCAATGACTCCAACCCTTATGGATGTTAAGATGCTTACCGATCTGGATATATCCACCAATGCAAGCCTCCAGAGTTTGAAAGTCAAGCCAACACATAAGTTTGATGTCAGGGGCATTGGTGGATGGAAAAAATATATCACCACCTTCCGAGGTACAGGACCAGTATCAGACAAAGAGCACGCAGCTTTTCTGACGATGTGGCTTGAACACTTCTTCTTTCGTGGAGCCCAACTCGGCCCTGTATCCAATCTGCAAAATTTAGCAGAAAGACTGGCAGCTGGTACTGAAATGCCTATCGGCAAATACTTGCTTGGTGCCCTCTACTCTTCACTTCATCAAGTCACCGAGAAACTCTGGCACAATACCCCAATCGGCAATGTTGGTGGTCCATGGTGGTTCCTTCAAATGTGGCTTACCCTGCACTTCCGCAAGGCTATGCAACTTCAAGACTTGTATTTATACAATTTTCCAACCCCCGATCAGGCTGGACGCCGATGCACTTCACTGGGAGAGGCTTTGGTGTCAATAGATGGAGTTGGCATGAATGCCAATCTCTTTGCTTCATACTTCAAAGCTTTCTACAGAGGCATCAACAATGATCATCTTGAATGGTTCCCATATGGAAATCTTGAAGTCATGGATCATTTTGAGATTCCCTTCACCTTCCGAGCTGACAATCCTCTCCAGAATGTAGTATCGGCAAATATCTTTGTGACCTGTGTCAAGCCTTGCATCTTGCCGACGGGATTAAATGCATCAGGCCACCAGAAACCATCATATGAATTCTACAACCCTTCATTCGCTGCAAGACAAATGGGTCTCGGTCAGATTCCTCCTAGTCTCTTCTATGCCGATAAGGTCAAAGCTCGTGCCATCATCGGATCGACTCTGGAATATTCTTGGCTATTTGGTTTGACTGAGAATCTATCCATCGGCCATATCGACAACATCGTATTGGCTCCTTCTTGCACGAGGCTCTTCAGGCAGTGGTGGGCAGAATGGTCCAAGCATCTCCAATGCACCAACACAGCATCCCTTATCTCCAATCTTCCGCTTCCCGAACCGATAGGAGAGGTAACCGATCTCAATTTCCATCATTTTTCTCATCGACAAATCTTTAACTTCTTTTGCAGTCTGATGCTGAAGATGCAACCCACAGAAAGCAACAGCGGAATCGGCATTGTGTACGTGGCTGCACATCCAGATCCCGTCCTTGGCTCTGACGCACCAACACCAGCCCAAGTTCTCAAGGGCCAGACTTCTGGGACAAAACGACAAGGCCCCCGCTTCAAAGTCCCAGCCAAGCGTCATAGAGCTCTTTTGAAACAACCAAGCTCTGCGCCAACTCCTCCCAGCAGCCCAGTAATCATTCTTGTCTTCATAATCAATTTCATGACTTAGCAAAAATTGACATCTAACCTTCGTTTTAATTTCAGGGCAACTCCGGAGAAGCTGTTGAAGAAACTGAAGTCCATTCTCCTGAAGCCCACGCTGATACCGAGCCTGAAGAAACCGAAGTCCGCGCTGATACCGATGCCGAAACTGCCCAACAAGCACCAGCTGCTACTGCCTCAGAAGAAATCGGCATCGAGACTCAACAAGTACCGGCTTCAGAAGAAATCGGCATCGACACTCAACCACAGGTTCGTCCCAAAATTTGTTCATCGACACTTATACCTTTATTGACTTCTCATTCATCAGACACAAGAGCGAAGAGAAGAAGAATCGGCAAACCTCTCTGTTGATGAACCTGGAACTTCCCAAGCAGAACCGACGCAGAACATACCAGGGAGCAGTCGATCAGATCCTGGAGCATCTTCTTCTCAAGCAACTCCGATTGAAGCCGATGTTGATCTATCTGAGGTAACAAATATCGATCTGTTCCCTTCATCAATTTACCGTCTAACCATCTTCTTTACCCGTAGGCACGCGTGGTTGAGCCAATCATCGCCATGCATCATCGACATCCTCTGCCAATCGACGTTCGCAATGAACTGGTCGAGCTGGAGAAAAGACTTGACTTTGCAACTACTGAAGACCTTACTCGCAATGCAAGTTCAATCCGCGCCAGATTTGAAGTGATCCAGAATCGCCTTCCAAGGGACTTGAGGGTTGCACTCCATCCAGTGGCATACATGGAGTTTCGGCGTCTTGACTACGAGCAAGCTCAAGAAAACATCAATCGCCGATCCCATCAACGCCAACTTGCTGTAGCAGCAGAAAAAGCTCTTGAGCTCTCACAGCAAGAATTGGAGAAATATAACTCCATGAAGAATCAGCTAACAGAGGAAGAAAATCGGCTAACTCAGCTGAAGAAAGAAGCCGAAGACTTGAGAGCAGCTCTGCAGGCTAAGGAACAAGAAGTATCGGCGTCGACAGAAACCATTGCCAAAATCAATGCGAGCATGCTCCAGCAAAAAGATTCACTCAATGCCTCTATTGAAGCTTCAGAACGCGCCTGGGCATCTGTGCCTGCGGAGATTGAGTCTGATGACAATGACAATTATGTTCTGGCCGAGATTGATCAGCTCCGCACATATGCACTAGATGTACTCCGTGATTATCTGTACCCTCGTAGTGCATGAACTTGTAATCACCAAACACTGTCTTCCAATCTCTGTAATATATATATTTGCTTCTATGTTCCTTTTATATATTTTCCCTAAGGGCGATACCATTAGCATCGGCCATCTTAAAGGCGACGCTCTTAACGTCGGCTCCGATAAAACTCAACCGAACACTTTAAAGATCTACCAATAAGGTAATATACTTTAAATACTTTGCATTAAGCGCTCGGCTGAATTCCCCATCTCTTTCGTCGATCGGCTGATTGTTGATTGCATCTCCCTTCACTTCCATCAACCGATCAACATCCGGATCTGGTAACTGCTACAGCAACCGTGGAGTTGCCGATCCTTCAGTGATGCAAACACCTTCATCGGTAACATCCAATGCTTCACCTTCCCAGTAAGTTCCTGATATGCACGGCAAGTTTTCGACCATCATCGGCAAGAAATCTGTAGTTGCTACACTCACCGATCTATCAGCTTGAATAGTTTCCACCTCATCGCCGATCCACTGGATAAGGAGCTGATGCATTGTAGAAGGGATACAGCAATTAGCATGAATCCAATCCCTACCCAACAGTACGGCGTACGATCCTTTGCCTTCAATTACGAAGAACGTCGTCGGCAAGGTCTTGCTTCCGATAGTGACCTCGACATTGGTGACTCCTTTGACTTCAGAGCTCCTGCCCCCATAATCCCTCAACGTCATGTTGGTCTTGGTCAGCTCTTCAGGTAGTTTGCCGATCTTCCTGTATGTCGCCATCGGCAAAACATTGACAGCAGCACCACCATCGACCATCATCTTGCTCATCGGCTTACCATTGACGAAACCATTAAGGTACAGAGCCCTCAGATGGAGATGATCAACACCAGTCGGCTTCTCAAACACTGCCTGCTGTGGACCCAATAACAACTCGGCAGAAGCTTCTTCTTCCGATTCATTAATGTCCAAAGAACTAAACTCGACAAGCACACCCACGGCTGCTCCAGCTTCTCCGTGCACCTCGCCTGCGGGTAGGTCTGGTCGCCGCAGATGTACCGCTCACTCCCCATCACGGGTTTACAAGCCTTGCAGCCGTCGCATGAGCTGATCGTGTCCGCGAAGAAGCAGCTCGGAGGGATCGTCTTGGAACTGCACATGGGCATGTCGCAGCACGTCCACGGTGGGACGTCCCAGCCGCCATCGTCGTCACCGCCGCCGTCGCTGGGCAAGCGGATGGTGATGTTCTGGACGGAGAGCCCCGCGCCAGCGGCGAGGCTACCAAGGATCCCGGCTCCGAGGAGGCCGAGCAACAGGGCGGAGGTGAGGGCGCTATGCTTTCTTGTGACCATTGTGCTTACTCCCTCCATTCCTAAATTGTTGTCGTCATTGATTTTTTCATAACGTTTGACTATTCATCTTATTTAAGAAATTTATTCAAATATAAGAAGTTATAGGATATATTTCAAGTTTTTTTAGTGATATACACATTCCAATAAAATACATGATATTTTTAATTTTTTTAATAAGACAAATAGTCTAACATCAACGACAATAACAATTTGGGAACATGTAACGTCCTGGCCCAGGGTTTAATAGGATTGATAAGAATACTCATACCAACATTTGCAACTTCTTTTCCGGAAGCTCATCTCGAAAGAACTCCGGGGTTAAGCGTGCTTGGCCCGGAGCAATTTCGGGATGGGTGACCGACCGGGAAGTCCTTCCCGGATGTGCACGAGTGAGGACAAAGTGCGCAGAAAAGACGTGTGTTGGTTTGTGGGGGTAGTCTTGAGATCCTAGAGAGCTGCCAGGCGTGCGGGCCCGGCCTCGAGGAGGCGGGACGTCACAAGTGGTATCAGAGCCGACTCTCGCGGTTTCACGGGCGCGTGTGGGCGCAGTTGCGCAGGCATAGTGTGCATGGCTGGTGTGGGCCTGAGTGGTCACACAGCATGGCACATGCGCTGGCACTGGACGCACGGACGTGGCCAAGAGGGGAAGTTCCTGGCCTGGGGTTGATCGACGAGGACGTCGATCTCCTAAGGGGGTGAGAATGTAACATCCTGGCCCAGGGCTTAATAGGATTGATAAGAATACTCATACCAACAGTTGCAACTTCTTTTCCCGAAGCTCATCTCGAAAGAACTCCGGGGTTAAGCGTGCTTGGCCCGGAGCAATTTCGAGATGGGTGACCGATCGGGAAGTCCTTCCTGGGTGTGCACGAGTGAGGACAAAGTGCGCAGAAAAGACGTGTGCTGGTTTGTGGGGACAGTCTTGAGATCCTAGAGAGCTGCCAGGCGTGCGGGCCCGGCCTCGAGGAGGCGGGATGTCACAGAACAGAGTAGTATTAATTTATGATGGACACGATCGATACCGGTGGTGCGTGTGTGTGCATGTACGGTGTGGAGATCGCTACTTAGACGGACTCCAACCCATCACCCATATACCCACCGAGCCCGCCGTCGTACGGGGTGGAGCCGTCCCCTGCCGCCGCGGAGGACGCGGCGAGGGAGGAGGGCAGCAACGTGGTGGTGCTCACAACGCGTGGTGGGCTGGCGGCGCGGGGCCCCGGCGAGCGGCGGCGCGTCTGGCCGCGGAGGGGCGGCGGTGCAGGGCCCCGGCGCGCGGCGGCGCACATGGCCGCGGAAGGGCGGCGGAGCGGGGCCCCGGCGGCGTCCAGAGGTAGGAGAAAGCCTTTTTATTTTTTTTGTTTTTTATTATTATTATTTTTGTAACGTGCGGAGATAGAAGAAGCTTAACAGGTTAGGTACTCTTTTATGTGACCAAGATGAAGAGTACCAAAACAGGGGCGTAACAGCTTAGGTACTCTTTTATGCGACCTAAGCCACCAATCTACAAAATGAACTGCGCGGAGATAGAAGAAGCTTCCGAAGCTTGGAGAAACCCGCCACCGCCCAAAGGTCAGCTTCGTCGATGATTTCCTGAGCTAGAGCGACCGGTTGAAGGACACGAAAACTAAAGACCTTGTTGTGATTCTTCCAAAGCCACCACGCGACCAAGCTGATAAAGAGTGTGATCCTGAGTGAAGAACCTTGAGCACCCTTCTGCGCGACCATAGCCTCGAGCTCAAAATATTCATTGCTTGTGATAAGGCTCGCCTAAGCAGCCATGAAACTCAAGTATTCCTCCAAAAGGATAATCAGCAGGTGAAAACCCAAACCACGTTCCTTGTAAGTCACGGCTTCGGGTGGGAAGAATCCTCAACGGAGACCCCTTGATCACCCTACCGCTCGTTACTTAGAACATAAATAGAAGACTCCACCGTCTGCCTCACAAGATAATCCATCATAGCTTCACGACCCACAAGAAAGCCTATTAAGAACATTTCCAGGGCTTGCTTGATCAGAACCAGTTGAAATGATTGGAAGTGGAGCCTTCCAAACCTCCACCGATCAAAAGTAAACGAGTCAGTGAAGCGACGGAGGTGCCTGTGACCGGATAGCCTTGTGACCACGACCAAAGAAACGAGCCACCTTCCTTGCGGTCGTGCAAGCGTCCGGTGGCGACCCTGGGGAAAGCAGGAATATGCTCCCAAACAAAGAACTAATCCACTAAGTCCACCTAGGGAGGAGTAGCTTCCGCAGCTTGCAGAATTCCACATCTGCCCAAAGGTGAGCCTCGTCGATGATTTTCTGTGACAATGCGACTGATTGGAACACTTGGAATTTGGAAGACCCTACTATTCGGTTCATTCCTAAGCCTCCGAGCAACCAAGATGGGAAGGGTATCAAGCCGGGGCATAACAGCTTAGGTACTATTTTACGCGACCTAAGCCACCAATTGACAAAAGCGACCAGGTTAAGTTTCGCAAGTCACAGCTTGGGTGTGAAGAATTCTCAACGGAGACCTTTTGATCACCCCCACCGCTCGTTACTTAGAACAACAACGATTAGGGGAGACCATAGCTGGCACGGAAATCAATATACAATAGAGGGGAGAGAAGGGAGAGGGGAGGCGAACCAAGCACGCCGATTTGACCAACATAGAGGTGCTCAGAGGATCACGACCAAGAGGGGAGAGAAGGGAGAGGGGAGGCGAGGAACGGACGAGGCGATTCCGACAGCGACCACGACCAGGCGACGGCAACCATGACCACGCGACGACGACCACGACCAGGCGACAGCGACCACGACCACGCAACGATGACCACGACCACACGACGACGACCACAAGTTCTGTGTCCAGACAGCGACGACCACGACCAAGCGATAGCGACCACAAGCTTCACGTCCAGGCAGCGGCAACCACGACCACACAAATTCGGCGTTCCGCCCTAGAGACGGTGGCGACCACAACCACGCGATTCCGACATTCCGTCGAAGGAAGAAGCCCCGCCGCCGCCGTCCATGCGACCACGGGCTGATGGGCCGAGCACAAGCACGACCACAAGGCTGCAGCAACCATTTACTTCCACGGCAAAGAAAATTGCATTCAGTTGCACTAATAAAGGAGTATAGCACTATCAAGGTACTCCAAAAGACTAGAGTACGTGCTATCATGTACGTGTGACAATAAGAGAATCACTACACTTAGTAATTCTCATCGGTCTGTCTGCGAGATCACACACTGCACGGAGCGAGGAACGATTAGGGAATGACGAAGGAAGAAGAAGCAAGATCCAACGACCAAGAAACTACTGGTGGGTCCCCTCACCAGGCGACCACAACCAGAGAGAGAAGGGGTGGCGCCGAGTGCCGACCTATACGAGGAGATGACCTGCAAGACTGCACCAGGCTCAGCGCGACCACGACCAAAGAGACGAGCAGGAGAGGGGAAGCGGCGCCGTCACCCGAAGCCATGAGCCCGGCGAAGGGAGGATGGGATCTGGAGGGTGATGGTGAGCCTTGAGCGGGAGAAGCAGCCCTGCCGCCGCCTTCCTTGCGGCCGCGCGGTGTCCGACAGCCCGCTCCTGCAGCGGCGAGGAGCAGTGATACATACAGAACCAAATTGCGATTTGCGTTTTCTTGCCTGCAGGAGCAGCATGCCCGGGAAAAAGGATTTATGTGGTGTGGTTCGCTGATAGGAAAAAGTCCATTCTGCCTCCCTCAATTATACCTCAAGTTCGATTTTCCTCCCTCTTTTACAAAACCGTGTATCCGTCCTCCCTCAACTCTTAATACCGGATGTTTTTCCTCCCCAGGCTGTTTTGGAAGGTGTTTTTAGCCGACGTGGCAGCAGGGCCCACATGTCATACGCTACTTCATCACTGGGTCCCACATGTCATATGCCACCTCATCTCTTCTTCACCTTTTCTCTTTCACTCCTCATTTTCCTCCTGCTAAATGAGCTACCACCCGCCATGGACGTCGTTCTCCTCTCACTCCTCCCTCACCATGGCCGCGCCACCTCCGTCCTCCCTTTCTACCTCCTCAGATCCCCCTCCCCATGCGAGCCAAGTCGTCGGCCGCGACCACGGCGGCGGGCACCAAGCGGTCTCCTGCTATGGCAAGCTCGAGCGGCGGCTGGACGCCATGGTGGCGGGCGCGCGTCGCCTCGACCCTGCCCCCGCCGTGGCGGCGCGACCCAGGCGAGCAGTCGTCCCGTCGCTGACAGTGAAGTGGACGCCGCAGAACCAGCGTAGCGTGGGTGCCGCCACCTCCTCTTCATCCACCTCTTCTGACACGCAGTGTTCGTCGAGGCATGCATGTTCCAATTCGCCAGCGCTGTCGATGCAGAGTGGCGGTGGCGGGCCTGCACATCCAACACGTCCATCAGCGCCGCTGCAAGCTCAAGTCCCTGGAAATTGAGGAGAGAAAGAGAGAAAGGTGAAGAAGAAGATGATTGGCATATGATATATGGGCCTCACTACCACATCACCAAAACCACCCTCCTAAACAGCTCGAGGAGGAAAAACATTCGGTATTAAGAGTTGAGGGAGGACGGATACCCGATTTTGTAAAAGAGGGAGGAAAATCAGACTCAGGGTATAGTTGATGGAGGCGGAATGGACTTTTTCCTCGCTGATATCGACCTGGTGTGAAGGCCCAACAGAAGAAGGCCCAATGCCTAACCCATGCGCAACAGGGCAGAGCTGCGGGCCCAGTGGCAGTGCACCAGCCGGTGTGTGCCCCTGGTTTGGGGCAGGGTGGCTTCCAGTATCTCAAGCATGCATGGATCCTGCTAGCGTGGACCCGCCTCCGCAACCAGACACAGGAAAGCGTCAAAGGGAAGCTTGGCTGTATACACCGTTGCTGACGGGACTGGGCATTCAACAGCTGTGTTGCGACCGAATGCTTTTCCTTTAGGAAGAAGTCTACATTGCCTCCCTCAACTCTTGCCTGAGTCCGGATTTCCTCCCTGAACTACAAAACCGGGTAGAATGGCTCCCTGAACTCGCGAAACCATTTGTTTTTCCTCCCTCAGCTGTTTTTGCAGGCGGTTTTGTCCACCGTATCAATGGGTCCCACTGTCATATGCCACATCAGCATCAACTTCTTCCCTCTCCTTGCTCAATCGTTCATTTGTCCATCAGTTCTGCAACCGGAACCATGGCTGCTGCTGCCCATGCGGCGCGCCGCCGCCGCTGCTACTGCTTGCGTCCGACGCCAAATCAGTGCAGCTGGTCTTCAACCATGCGCGCGGCGGCCGGAGTGTTGGCTTGACGCGGGCGCAGGCGGGCAACAGATCGCGACGCAGGCAAAGGGGCACACACCGAGCGGAGGCGAGCGGCAGCGCGCGAGCGGGAGCGCAAGATGCAGGCGGTGGCAAGTGACGAGGGCGTGCCTGCTCGGGACAACGACCAAGGGCGACGCGACCACCATGTCGGGCCATGTCACGCCACCCAAATCATCCAGATGAGGCTGCGCCTCGACGGGGTTGGGCAGGACAGAGCGGCGCGAGCTCGACGCAGGCCGACGCGGCGTCCACTGCAAGCTCGAATCGACCACCGGTGCTGCAGCCATGGAGGAGCGACGGAAGGAAGGGAGGCGGCGAAGTGCGGATGAACTCGAGCGAGGATGACGGGCATCACGGCGATGAAGCGCGACGCGGGGCGCCGAGCCGGGCCGCGACGGACGGGCACGACGCGGGGCGCCGAGCCATGCGGCGACGCCGGGGGGCTAGGCACAGCGGGACGCCGAGCGGGGCCGCGACGCCGGGGCGCGAGGCGGAGATCGATGGCGGGCCGCGGAGCGGCGCTCCACACCGGGAATCGACGCTGGGGGGCGAGGCGGAGCGCAGATGCCGAGCTCGACGGTGGCCCGCGCACGCGGGCGCACCGCGGAGCTGGACCGAGGACGAGGGGCGGCGCCGGGGCGCACAGCGGAGCTCGACGCCGGGCACGCGCCGCGGAGCTCGACGCGGGCACACGAGGCGTCGCGCGGACGTCGGGCAAGCGAGGACGGGCCACGACGCTCCCCGAGCCGATGCACCCAAGGTGTTCGACGAAATGGCAAGGGGAAGAGGAGGGAGGAAGACGATGACATGGCATCTGACCTGTGGGTCCTACTGCCACGTGGACAAAACCGCCTGGGAAAACAGCTGAGGGAGGAAAAACATCTGGTTTCACGAGTTCAGGGAGCCATTCTACCCGGTTTTGTAGTTTAGGGAGGAAATCCGGACTCAGGCAAGAGTTGAGGGAGGCAATGTAGACTTCTTCCTTTCCTTTATCTCTTTTCGACTCCTCTTTTTTCTAAATTTTTCTAGGCCTGACTTGTGGGACCGACTGAAGTGGCTGGAAAGGTGGTGCATCCGGCGACAGCCGCAACGTCTCCGGCTCCGACGAGCCCGCCGATGAACCAGCCGGGCCACGCGCCATGTCCACATATAGCGGCCGGCGCATCGAGGCCCTGAAGGCCCCATGGCGGGTAGAACAGCTGTCTGTGAGGCGGGGGCTGGCTCCCCAGCACACCATAGCTCGGCCCAGGCCCGTCTTGGGACATGGGCAGGGTGGGTGGTCGACGGAACAGGGCCCCCAAATTCTGAAGTCACAGCCCATCAGACAAGTAGGCAAGCGTTGCGTTGGACAGACGGAGGCCGCAGCCTGCTTCGCCTTCGTTGTTAGGTGATCGATCGATTGTTGGATGGCTTCCACCAGAACTTCAGAAGCCACGCCGCCGTTCTCCTTTTCGCTCCAGCCCAAAATAGCATTGCCATTAGCGCTGCCGTTTGCTTTTCCCAATTCGATCAGGGATGCGAGCGTGAGTGCGAGACGCTGTGGTCACAATCCGAATAGCAAGCAGGAGGCAGCGGTTCACGCGTGAAGCCCTCAAGCAGGAAGGCAGGCAGGCATGTCCTTTTCATTTTTCTTAATCTAGTATCGGCGGCTATATGGCTCCATGTCTTTTCATTTTTTTAATCATGGTAACACACTGCAGGGTTTGTTTGTAGAGCACTACTTTCACTCTTTTCGCATTAATATTTTTGTATATTTTAGGGCCTTATTTTTCATTTCGTCCTGGGGCCTAAAAAACTCAGAGCCGGCCGACAGAAGCTCCAGCCTCCATAGCCGCTGACGCACGGTGAACGTAGCGACCATGACCACGATTCGAGGCTGGGACTCGAGACGACCAGGCCGCTCGTCCGGGTTCGGCGAACGAGGCCTTTCGCAGCTGCGCGCTTGGTGCCCTGTGCTTCCTTGCAACTCAGGCAGCGCGCCGGGTTAATGCATGCCACAGCTCCAGACTGAGGTAATTGAAGCAACAGCCGACCAGATCCGCCGGCACCGGCCACCTGGGTGCAGGAGGTGCCAGGTCAGAGCGACCCACGCAGCGGCGAGCTTTGCGACCGGGATGTGCCCCATGGGTGGTGGGCAGGGTGTTGCCGCCGGGAGTCGGCCATGAAGCCTAAAGGGGCTGGATGAGGAGGGAAGGGGGCGCGACCGTTGGAGTCCGGGGAGGGGGAGAAAGGAAGCGGGCGACTTTTCCTTGTTCTTCCCTGGCGTACGTACCATCATGTCGGCGGCGGAGGGGCCGGGGCCAGAGGCGAGGACGCCACCGGAGGCCGGGGAGGAAGCCGCGGCGACGAGCGGGGGTGCCGCGGGGGCCACGTGCCACTTCTTCTTCGTCGTCGTCGTCAGCTTCTTGCTGCTGGGCGTGGGCGCCGGGGCGGTAGGGACGGGAGCGGCGGCGAGCACGGGCGCCGTCGCCGGGCGAGGGCCGGGCGGGAGAGTGCCGGTGCGGCGGTTGGAGGAGGAGGCGACAGCGCCGGTGAGGGCGCGAGGGCCGGCGGGGGGACGCCAGGGGACTACCTCTCCATCTTGTACAACTGAAGTGGCATCATCCTTTTTTTTTTAGAACAAACAAGGTCTTGGTTTTGGTCGTCGGTTGGAGATACATGTTTTTAGGTGTTATATTTTGAAGACCATACACACCTATAGGGCTCTTTGGGTCTGCGGTTTGGGTATTGTGGGTTGGAGCCAGTCTTATAGATCCATCGCTGTGGCACCGTAGCAATAACTAATGCAATCAAGAAGGGATGTGCGGAGGCGACCCTTTTTTTTTTTTTCGCGATGAAGGTTACCGTGGTTTTAATTGAGCATCGTTGAGTGTCCATGCATGGTAGCGAGATATACACCACAAACACAATGTGCTGCGTCGTGAAACACAAACGCTTCAGGCCAAGACGCCACACGACAACCTTCTCATCCTCAAATGTGCTGCGTCGTGAAACACGAACGCTTCAGGCCAAGACGCCACACGACGACCTTCTCATCCTCCTTGATATACGCTACACGCCGTGTGCGTCGTGGGACACGGCCCTGTGCAGGCCAAGACGAGGCCGCTTGACACTGACCCTGCATGCCTGAGTGGAGCACCCTACACATGGATTCGCGTGCTTGAAAAATTCCATATATATCGCATAAGAATACAAGTACTTGTGTATGAATCAACTTTTGAAGATTTCATTCTTTTCTTTCCGCAAGTAATTAATTTGCTCGAGTCACAAGACATCGCAAGATGGTGAAACAATTAATTAAGCATTATAAGAGCTCGTGATCTTCGCGTACAGCGGCAAAAAAAAAAAAATTCAATCTATAGCTTCTTACCACATGCTCATTCAGCAAAGCTTCTTTCCACCAGTCTGGGCGCCGCCTCAACGAGATTCAGAGAGTCAAAAACATGGAACCAGACCTGTCTTGCCACCACACAAGTAGATAGTAAGTGTTGGACATTCTCCTCTTCCTGATCACAAAGAGGACACTTCTCCGGATGGTCAAGACCCCTACGCGCCAACCGATCCACTGTCCAACATCTATTTTTGACTGCCAGCCATAAGAAGAACTTACATTTTTGCGGAGAACAGGTTTTCCATAGGCGACGCCACGGCTCAAAAGTTACTGAACCGTTGAAGTAAGCCCGATATGCTGATTTGGATGAGTAGCAGCCTGATGCCTCAAACTTCCAGATATGATGGTCTTCCTGATCAGAGAGCGTGATGTTTCTCAAACAGTCCCACAACTTCAAAAATTCTCTTATCCCATGCCAAGATAGTCCAGCCCCATACGAACGTCATGTACCCAAACACCATCCTCAAGAGCTTCAGCCACTGTTCTTTTTTTACGGATTCTTGGCGATATACTAGCCACAACGGATGGTGCTAGGCTCTCGATCGAGGAGCCATGCAACCATCTATCCGACCAAAATAAGGTGTTATTTCCATTGCCAACTTCTGTGGTGACTGCAACAGCAAAGAGAGCTAGCGCATTGGGGTGTGAGGGAAGCTCAAGATCAGTCCAGGGTCTATCAGCTCGGGTCTTTCTAAACCACTGCCATCTCATTTGTAAAGCCCAAGATAACACTTCCAGATTAGGAATAGCTAGACCGCCCAGGTCCAAAGGTCTTGTACCTTTGTTCCAAGCGACTAAACAGCAACCACCATTCACCTTTTTTTTCCCTTGCCACAAGAATCCCTTTTGGATTTTCTCTACCGCCTTGATAAACCACTTGGGCACAGTCATTGCAATTAGCAAGTACACCGGAATCGCAGTTTATTAAAAAATGAAATTTGAATACCATTTCCAGAATTCAATCCAGCATACAAAAATCAAATAATATTCACATGAATACCATTTCACATATATCATAACATCCTATAGTAAGAACTGGGAACAAAATTAAAAGGCCATAACATTTAAGGAACTTGCAAATCGGTGCCAAAGGTTCTACTTCACCCAGAATAGCAAAAATGATGTTAACACTAACTATGAGATTGCTATACAGAATGTCCACCATGACTACTCTAATGAGGCATTATGAAGAGGACTCACCCTGATATATCAGGAGAAAGCTTACCCTCTCTCGTCCACTCGCTGCTAATGATAGACGATAATTCCTTCACCCTTTCTCAGATAATTGTCTCCTCGATAGGATCTGGAGTGAAGTCAAACAATGGCTGCTTCTTTGATAGATAGTTGAACCCAATATTTTTGTTTTTAGTCACATTTTGAAAATGTTGACTCAAAATTTTTTATTTTACTCAATATTTTACAGATATGGAACACAACATTTCTGCAAATGTTTGCTTAACATTTGCTTTTTAATCAATAATATTGCAAATGTTAATCCAAAAATTATATTTACTCATCTGTTTGAAGCTATGGAATCCAACATTCATCATTCTTGTTTTTCATCAACTTTTTTGCAAATCTTGATCCATTTTTTTATTTTACTCAACATTTTGTAGATGTTGAACCCAATCATTTTTTTGTCAAACTTTTTACAAATTTTGACTCAACCTTTGTGTTTAATCAATATTTTTGTAAATGTTGATCCAACATTTTTTATTATACACAATATTTTGAGATGTTGAATCCAATTTGTTTTGTTTTTAACCAAAATTTATGCTAATAGAGATTCAACATTAGTGATTTTAATCAACATTTTTGCACATGGTCATGAACATTCTTATTTTACTCAGAATTTTCCACATGTTAAACCCAACTTTTTGGTTTTGACTGAACATTTTTATTTTCCTTAACATTTTCTAGATGTTGAACACATCATTTTATTTTTAATCAACATTTTATGAAATATCAACACCATATATATATATTTTAATCAATATTGTCGCAAATATTGAGTCAACATTTCCTATATCATTTTAATTTTACTCAATATTTTTCAGTTGTAAGACCCAACAATTTTTATTTTAATAAACATTTTATCAAAAGATTACTCAACATTTTTTCAATAAATATTATTGAAAATTTTGGATTAACATTTCTTATTTTACTCAACATGATTCCTGATATTGAACCAAATACTTTTATTTGCAACAAATATTTTTGCAAATGTTGACTCAATATTTGTATTGTTTTATCAATTTTCTCGCTAATGTTGATCCCATATTTTTTTTTCATTTTACTCAACATTTTTCATATCTTGAAGTCAATATTTTTGTTATTATCAATATTTTTGCAAATATTGATTCAACATTTGTGATTTTAGTCAATAATATGGAAAGTGTTGAAGCAATTGTTTTTTTAATTTTGCTCAACGTTTTCATATATGTAATGAACAATTTTGCAATTACTGACTCGATAATTGGGTTAGTCAATATTGTGGTAAATATTGACGCAACTTTTTTTTATTTTACTCAACTTCTTTTAGTTGTAGAACCAACGTGTTTGTTTTTAATCAATATTTTATCAAATGTTGATGAAGTATTGTTCCAAATGTTGAGCTAAATATTCTCAACAATTCTTTGAGTTGGAAACAATATAGTTTCTCCCTCAAATAATTCACTTTATCTGTCTTACACCCTAAACAAAATATTGGCCCAGTTTACTCCCTCCCCAACAATCCAAGTTGGTGCAATATACCACGTATTGTGATTTATCATTTTGTTTCTTAATATACATATTGAACTTGAAGCCCCAATTTTGGATGATGATAGGTAACACACCAAGCTATGTTAAGAAAACAATTAATATATTATTTTTTATTATATATTTGTTTATGTTGTTATTTACGAGTACAAAACTATTCAAAGAGTACCAAAAATGTTTTCACAAAGTTTTTTGTTCCAACTATCATCATGTAAAATGTGATAATCAAATGCAACTTTTACCTGGAGAAATAAAAAGTCAAAATCCATTACAGGGTAGTAAATTGAGCGAAGATTTTGTTAAAATGGACAAAGTGAATTATTCAAGGTAATAATATGACTTTTTTCCTTTTGTCTTAATCAGTATGTTTCTTTGTCGAACAACATTTTTCAACATTCATACTTGCCAAACTTTATTAGGAAATGCTAATTAATTAACACTGGAGGACTCAGATGAATGTTATTGATATAAAAGTGGATCAAAAAATATACAAATATGGATGGTTGAAATGCAGATTCTGTCCCAAACGTTTTGAGCTTCGATCGACCACCCGCCGCCTGTCGGGGGGTGGTACAACGGCGTGCAACGTGACGATCGACATGGCTTAATTAGTGGCAAGGAGCCGTGCACGCGGGGAGTTGCAAAGAGTTGTGTGGGGCCCTCGTGAGAGTGGTGACCCCCGACCGAGCTCAGATTTAGGTTAGGCCATCGGGCTGACGACAGCGAGGCCTTCGGGGACAACAGTGGCGGCCGGAGGTGCGGCGGCACGACAATGTGGAGGGGGTGGCGCATAGCTGGGGGCGGTGCTGGGGCAGTGGGACTCAGGGTGCAGTGGAAGGCTGGGGTCAGTCGGCCTAGCTAGGACGCGGTGGCAAGGCTCGGGTCGATGGGGGACGTGCGCTTGCGGCAGGGCGCAACACGGGAGTGGCACACGGCTCGAGGTGGGGCACCGACGATGTGGTGGCTGCTCGAACCAGTGGAAATAGAGGAAGAACAAGTTTTGTCGCTTTGCTGTGGTTGTTTCTAACTCAAGGAGACATCCCCGAAACTTACCGTATATGATAGTCTGAAGCTGAAAGCGGGAGAAAAATGTGTAGTGTGCACATTTGCCTACGTAGCAGCTTCTGCATTGGTCGTGGGGTGCACGAACGTTTCTCGAAATTTTGTTTAAAATAATTTTTTCCTGCCATTTCATGAATAATAGCGAGAAATGTCTGTATTTGGCATATTATCTCACTCCTTCAGAACGTACACATGGGAGCAGTGCGTGCGAGATGGAGCAGGGCACATCATTGTTCGTCAAGCTCTTTTCGTGTAGACAGCGACGTTGTTCCACCACGACTCCATACGGTGGGACGGCTGGCGGTTGGACTGCTTGTGCATGCCGAACTTGAAGTATTGCTCCTCGCCGCCGTGCCCGGGTGCACTCAGCTTGCGCTCTAGCCGTCGATGAAGATGGTCACGTTCCCCTTGCCGACGTCGTGGACCACGTTGAGTCGCACCCAGCGCGCGGTCGTACACGCCGGCGGCGAGCACGCAACTGAGGTGGTGGTAGTAGGTGAGGTTGCCGCAGTGGCGAATCTAGGACTAAGGCCACTGGGGTCGACCAGGCCCTAGTCTTAGGCTTAAAATTACAATAGGCCTCCTTTTTTCACCATAGAGTTTGCCTCTTCCAGAAAATAAGCCAATGGAATGGCCCTGGTCTTTGGGCCAGGCTGGGTCCGCCCCTGGTTGCCGTCGTATACGTGCAACATCAGCGTGGTGGTCTGCTCCGGGGCCTTTCCACCTCACGTACGCAGATGTGGTCTCACCTTCGCCAGAGTAAAGACTATGAACCTTGCTTTGATACCAGGTTACAACTGAGCCCATATGGTATTACTAGCCCATAAAGAGCCGTGAAAGAAATACAAATGTACACATATTATCATTATAAGATTATAGTTGTCCCCGGCGGGGCCCAACGCTTCTACTGTTGATTACTGTTACCTGTAGCAAAACCGGGGTGAGCCGTCGGATGTTCATGTGCTACAGATCCAAACCTTCGTTTCTCCAACTTTGCCGTGCCCAGAGCAACCCGGTTGAAGTACGACTAGCCCTTCCCGACTCTTCCCGTCTGTACCCTCTTCTGACTGTTCCCGATTATTCCTCCGCACCCCTAACAAAATCTCCGGTGATCCTCCATCCCGGCGGCGG